>JAPKLW010001611.1:67856-143337 GCA_026898455.1 Plectranthus barbatus | reverse complement strand
GGCCATTCCTGAGGACTGGAGGAGCCCTGATCGACATTCGAGACGGGAAACTAACATTCCGAGTCGATAATGAAGCCGTGACCTTTTCAATCTACAAGTCCATGCAGAAGCACGATGATGGAAGCTATCAAGAGGAGTGTCACATGATCGATTGCTTTGAGCCGGTGATTTCTTCACCTTTCTCTTCGCTCAAATCTGATCCTGATTTTCTCGAGAACTGTTTACTGCACTCTCTATTTTCGTCCACAGATCTTGACACTGCTGATGAGGAAATCCTAGACCTTGTGATGGAGCTGGACATATTCGAAGAAGTTCCAAGGCACAAAGAGTTAAAAAGAGAAAAGCTGCCAAGCCGGTTCAGCAAATTACTAGAGGAAAAACGAGGGAAAGCCTCTGTCTCGGCCGCTATGAAGAACACATTGACTGAGACGAGAGGAAGATGCAGCCTGGCCGCTATGAAAGAAAAAACAGTCGAAACAACCATGTCGACCGAGACAATTACTATCTCGGCCGATATAAGAAAATCGGTCGACGCAGAGGGTAAATCGGTCGAAACAGAGAGACGTGGAAAAGGGATTCGTCCAACACAAGGCATCTCGGCCGAGATGGAACCTATATCGGTCGAGACAGATAATGCCGCAGGACAATCTAACTCCGATTCACCTGTTCTAGACCTAAAACCTTTACCGTCACATCTCAGGTATGCATTCCTTGGTCCAAACGACACTTTTCCTGTAATCGTGTCTTCTTTTCTGACCCAGATTGAGATGGACAAGCTGCTGCGGATTCTGAGACAACACAAGACTGCTATAGGCTGGACACTGGGGGATATCAAAGGTATCAGCCCTTCTATTTGCATGCACAAGATAATCTTGGAGGAAGATGCCAAACCAAAGAGGCAAGCACAGAGAAGGCTTAACCCCATCATGCAAGAAGCAGTGAAGAAAGAAGTACTGAAACTTCTCGACCACGGGATAATCTATCCCATCTCAGACAGCAAATGGGTGAGCCCGACTCAGGTGGTCGCAAAGAAAGGGGGGATGCAGATCGTCAAGAACGATGATGGCGAGGAGGTCGCCACCCGACCAGTCACTGGATGGCGATTTTGCATTGACTACAGAACCCTCAATGCTGCTACGTGCAAGGACCATTTTCCACTGCCATTTATTGATCAGATGTTAGATAGACTTGCTGGGTACCCCTTTTACTGTTTTCTTGATGGTTATTCAGGGTACAACCAGATAGCAGTGGAACCTGAGGATCAGCACAAGACGGCCTTCACCTGCCCCTACGGTGTGTTTGCTTACCGAAGGATGCCCTTTGGCCTGTGCAATGCACCGGCAACTTTCCAGAGATGTATGATGGCCATATTTCATGATCTGATAGAGGATATCATGGAGGTATTCATGGATGATTTCTCTGTGTTCGGTAGTTCTTTTGACATCTGCCTGCAGAACCTAGCTACTGTTATGGAGAGGTGTACTGAGACCAACTTATGTCTGAATTGGGAGAAGTGCCATTTTATGGTGCGTGAAGGCATTGTCCTGGGACATAGAGTGTCAGCTGAAGGACTAGAAGTCGATCGAGCGAAAGTCGCTGCAATCGAAAAAATGCCACCACCAGCCAACGTGAAGGGAGTGAGGAGTTTTCTTGGCCATGCTGGGTTCTACAGAAGATTCATCAAGGATTTTTCCAAAGTGTCTCGACCTCTTTGTAATTTATTGGAAAAAGATGTCTCTTTTGTATTTGACTCTGACTGTTTGCAGGCTTTTGAGCAATTGAAGAAGGCTTTAGTCACTGCACCTGTTCTGACCTCTCCAGACTGGAGTAAGCCGTTTGTATTAATGTGTGATGCTAGTGATTTTGCTGTAGGAGCAGTTTTGGGCCAGATGAGGGGTAAGCTGTTTCATGTCATCCACTACGCCAGCAAGAGCATGAACCCAGCGCAGTGTAATTATACTACCACAGAAAAAGAGATGCTAGCAGTTGTTTACGCTTTTGATAAGTTTCGGCCTTATCTTATTGGGACGAAAACCATTGTTTATACTGACCATGCTGCTATCAGATATCTCTTTGCTAAACAGGATGCTAAGCCCAGGTTGATTAGATGGATCCTACTCCTTCAGGAGTTCAATGTGGAGATCAAGGATAGGAAAGGGAGCGAGAATGTGATAGCTGATCACCTGTCTCGTCTGGAGCCTTCACCTGAGGCGGAAGAGCAGGAGTTGAGGATTCGGGAGACATTCCCCGATGAGCAGATTTGTTACATTAAAGATTTGAGAGCGACGCTCGAGTCCAAGACACCGTGGTTTGCTGACTATGCAAACTACCTTGCCACTGGTGCCCTTCCTCCAGACAGCTCCCCATATGCAAAGAAAAAATTCCTGCACGAGGTCCGATTTTACTATTGGGAGGATCCATACCTGTGGCGCCGGTGCGCCGACGGCATCATCCGGCGTTGTGTTCCGCAATCCGAGTGGCGGCAGATATTCGAGGCTTGCCATTCTTCTCCTACAGGTGGTCACCATTCAGCCAATCGAACTGCTTTCAAGATTCTAGCAAGTGGATTCTACTGGCCCGCTATTCATGAGACTTGCCGGGGCTGGATTACTGAATGTGACCGATGCCAGAGAACTGGAAATCTTTCCCGGAAAGATGAGACACTGCAGATACCAGTGATCGAGGTTGAGATTTTTGATGTTTGGGGGATAGACTTCATGGGACCATTCCCATCCTCCAGAGGTTTCTCCTATATCCTTTTAGCAGTGGACTATGTCTCGAGATGGGTGGAGGCTATTCCCACCACCACGAATGATTCGAGAGTCGTAGTCAACTTCCTGCAGAAGCTGATGACCCGTTTTGGAGCGCCAAGAGCATTGGTAAGTGATGGTGGTTCGCATTTTCTTAACAAATTGCTTGCTTCACTTCTTGGTAGGTACGGAGTAAAGCACAGAGTTACCACACCCTATCACCCTCAAGGGAACGGACTGGCTGAGCTTTCCAACAGGGAAATCAAGCGGATTTTGGAGAAAACGGTCAAACAGAAAAAGGATTGGGCGATCATCTTGGACGATGCACTATGGGCCTACCGCACTGCCTACAAAACCCCTATAGGTATGACTCCTTATCAGCTTGTCTTTGGTAAGTCTTGTCATTTACCTGTAGAGATGGAGCATAAGGCATGGAAAGCATTAAAGGAGCTCAACATGGACTGGAAACATGCTGCGACAACTCGAGCCATGGCCCTGAACGAGCTGGAAGACTTACGGAATGAGGCCTATGAGAACAGTACAATTTACAAAATGAGGGCAAAGAAGTTCCATGATCAAGGGATTCGCTCTCAGGTCTACAGTTCAGGCGATCGAGTGCTTCTGTTTAACACTCGCCTCAGGTTCATGCCCGGAAAATTACAGTCCAAGTGGAAGGGCCCTTATACTGTCATTAATGCCTTCCCCAATGGAGTAGTAGAGTTGGCAGGCCAAGATGGCACCACCTTTAAGGTCAGTGGTAGCAACTTGAAAAGGTACTACAGCCCACAACAAGTCTGCGTTGTGGAAACATACTACCTGGACAGACCATAAAGAGAGGTAATGTCGAGCTGGCGACATTAAACCAAGCACTTGTTGGGAGGTAACCCAATAATCTCTGTTTTTCTTGTTGATTTATTAGGTTCTTAAGTCCTAGGAGAGTCGAGTCAGTTTATGTTCAATTTAATCTTGTTTTATTGTGAATTTTGTTTGTCTGAGTGCAAGGGGCTGCTTGAGGATCAGATGAGACAGCTGCTGTCGACCGGTGATGATGGTCCGGAGGTAACTACTTACGTTCGCCGACGCAGGATCCGCCGCCACACTCCCGACACATAGGATGGCCAGGGTGGCCAGTGAGGTACAGTTTTACTTTCCCACGCTCGATTTTCAAACTTATTCTTCATTCTGTTGAATAAGTTTGGGGGGATGACGGCCGGGAGGCGTAAAACTTGTGTTATTTATGTATTTACTGTTTTTCTTTTATTTGAACTTGTGTTATTTATGTAGTTGCTGTTTAGTTTTGATTTTATTACCTTGGAAATTTCAGTTTTTATCGCTTTAGCATGATGTAGTTAGTAAGTATTTAAGTTTTTGCATTGCATGCATGCGCTTGAACATAGGACAGTCGGAACTCCTAAGATTTGTAGGCTTGAGATTGTGAAAAATCCTCCACCTGCGTTAACTGTGATTGATAATTGATTGATTTGTGGACATTGAATTGAAAATCCGCTTGCAATTGATAGCCAATGATAGGAGTCTTCTGCTTGATGAGTTGCTGTGTGAAGTGTGTTTGTACATGATTAGACTAAAATTGAACTTGATGATTGTTGAGGGGAAACAATTTTTAACCCAAGTGAGAATTGAGCCTGAATTTTTCTTTGATGTGTGACAAGGTGCGTATGCAATAATCTTCTAGAATTTGACTTGTTTCTCTCTCAAGGTTGCATAAGTGTGATGATAAAAGTAAAATGATTTTAGGCGTGTTCTTTCTTAGCCAAATCCCATACACTAACCTTAAAAATCTCCACTTGTAGCCCTTTTGAGCCTTATGAATTGTTTATTTGTTTAGAATGGTTGATGAGTGAGAGGGGGGATGATTAGTTGCAAAAAAGGGATCCTGAATTAATCTGGACGGGAGATTGAAAATTTTTGAGTTATGAGAATTATAAGATGAGCTCAGAAAAAAAAAAAAAAAAAAAAAAAAAAAAGTGCTTTTGCATTGTTAAAACTCTTTAGTTGTATGAAGAGAGCTTATCTAAAAAAAAAAAAAGATGATGATGAAGTGGTTGAGGTTGAATGTTCAAATATGGTGTGATGATTGAACGAGAATAGGAGTGAACTACTTTGCCAAAAACATCCCACCTATTTTAGGAAGCCACATTACAACCCAATTAAGACCTATTTGATTACTTGATTTATTACACTATTTAGCAATGGAGAGATGAGAAACTTGTCAAACATATGGTAAGTGCGCATTAACCTTGAAATTGAGAGTTGTTACACAACCCAAACACTTGAGGGATGAGTGAAAAACAGATGACAATGTGAGGTTTTCCTTTGATAATTGGATTGTTTGATTATTGTCTTGAATGTGCAGTACATGTGGATCGTCGTGACTTTGATAGTTTGGAAACTTGTGAGGCATTGAAAAATTCGTATCTTGCATGCTGGTTTGATTTTCTGTCTATAGATTAATCGAGGACGATTAACGGTTTAAGTTTGGGGGAGTTGATAAGTTCGTTATTTCGCTAACTTATCATTGAGTTTTTGTCCATTTAGTGTTCAAGACATTTGATTTTTTATTTATATTTATGCATGACTGTATTTTGGTGTTAGGTGGTATTATGATGGTGGAATTTTGCAGGAAATAGGCTTTGATTGAAGGAAGCTCGAGAGGGAGAATGCTGGGTCTATCTCGGCCGAGATGAAGGCTACCTCGGCCGAGATGAACCCCCGAGATGAGCGCAGCACGGGCTGCCGAAGGTCGACGCAGGAGCTCCATCTCGGCCGGGACGAAGTCCATCTCGGCCGAGGTGGACGGTCGATTTGCATGCCGACATAGGTGTGAACCGAAGGGAAGAAGAATACACATCTCGGCCGAGATGGAGTGTATCTCGGCCGAGACGCGTATCATCTGGGCGAGAATTCTGACATTTCTGATTTTCCTTGCGTGCAAATCTGACCAAATGATGTTTGGGCACGATTTTTCTCACCTACCTTACCTGCAATCTTGACAAAATGGAGTCTGGGCACTATAAAATGGGGCATTCGGGAGTTGTAAAGGGCACCATTATCATTAGCATGATTAGCATGAAGAAAATGAGGAGTGGAGAGTATTGAGTTGTAGGAGAAAGATGTTTTATCTTTCTGAAAAAAAAAGAGAGCTGAGTTGGGAACGGAAGTGAGCAGCATGGAGTTTTATTTCAGAAGAGGGAATTGAAGGGATGGAGTTGTTTTCTGTATTAAACATCCGATTATAATGCAAAATTATTATTCCAGGTTTAATCTTTTCATGATTTCTTTGATTATGATTATGTTGAATTAATCTCTTTATCAGATTCTAGGGATATAAATCTATCTTGAATACATGTTATGAATTAATTCATTCAAATGCCTTTCCTTGATTGATTTGTTGGAATCTTGTGTTATATTATGCCTAGTTTCGTTGGCCACTTGATTAGGTTATCAGTTAATTAATTTGAGACTCATAAGGTGAAAATTGATTAACAGGAAAAAGATTTCGCAATATAATTTGGTATTCTTGTCTGAAAAAGAAAGAATTAAATTATAGGAAATTACCTGTTGTTTTCTGGAGTTATTGATTATTTCTTGAGACCGAGAGGGTAAAGGATTCTCAATAATCAACTTTGTAATTTGCCTAAAAAGGAAGTTTACAATATTTCTCTGATTTCCATCTTTCAAGGAATTAAATTGGCATTTGAAGAATTTATTCTACATGTTAATAAAGATAGTACTCAAATCCCTAGAATCTGAATTCTTATATTTATTTGGACAAAATCCTAAAATTTGCGTGATTATAATAGTTCTCTAAATTCTTGTTTAATATTATTTCTGAATTTATATTACAAAAACTTTTTCAAATTGTGATTGCCTCAAACAATTATCCGAGAAACTCTAATTCAGTACTCAAGGTTTTTCATTGTTTCATTCCCCTGGATCGATAACTTTCGGGTTTATAAATTTATTTGCCACTATTTCTATAATTAATCTGTAGAAATTACAGTGATCAACTGCCAGCCAACCAATTTTTACTATGTAGATGTTACATTATGTATATGATAGTTGATACATTATTTATTATATATATACTACATTATCTTTAATAGCGTTGATAGCTGGAAATTGAAAGAGATTTTTGCTACTGACATTGTTCTTGGAGGCTATCTTGCTTTGATGAATGTGATATTCTTCTGGTTGATGCATAAAACTGACTTCTTCCCAGTAAGTATCGACTAGACCCAAGCCTCTATGGTATACTTTCTTTTGTTTGAAGAATAAGATACCGAGTAAGAAACATCAGAGGCAGCGAGGATGAAATGATGGTTGCTCTATATTTGCAAGTTGTCTATTATTTTGCAGGTTTTGGTATAATATTGAAATTGTAAACAAATAATGCACCAAATTTGTAATAGATAATGTAGCATTCAAAACTTAAGTAATGTTCCAAGTTGTCAATTATTTTGCAAACATAATGTACTTTTATCAAGGATCAAATAAGTTGAGAAGAAAATACGCAACACATTCCATAATGTACCATTCGATTGACGAATAATGTACGAATAATACCACTTATAATGTACCATTAAGAACAAAATAATGTTACAATACATTTAAATGTATCATTACATTATCGTATGTATTATGTTACATTATTTAGTTGTAACTATTACATTATTTAGTTTTACTACGATTATATTATTCCGAACATATGTAATATAGATTTCGTTTGAAAGATAATTAAATTATCTTTAATTTGATATATAATACATAGAAAAATAATTTAAATTGAGTGAGTTATGATTATTTAAAGTTTTATTAAAGTTTTAGAGAGAGAAAAATGAAGTTTAGGGGATATGAATTATGTTTTACGTAATTTGAAATCATAAGTTTAAAAAAGACAAATTTACCCTAATAATGTACCAAACAATGAAACATAATGTAGCGAAAATTTCAGATTCCAGATTTAATCTGGAACGTCCGTTTTTTATTTGAATGGCTGGATTTTGGCCTCATATAACATAGGGGAGAGGGGTAACCACATAATGCATCCCTATATATATATATATATATATATATATATATATATCTTTTAATAGAATGAATTATAATTAAAATAAAAATAAAATATGATATAAATTTTTGGCGGGAGTAGTTATTTTTGACTATTTTGTTTTAATATATTAATATAGATAGATAAATAATTAAGGTAGTGATTATGTGTTAAAGTCTTCCCATGTGTTAAATAAGAATAAATCTGGACCATTAAAAATTAAAATCAACGTATGTGATCAATTTAAATCTGTCACAATTTCGGTGCATTATCTGTGTTACCATCTAATATAATTTTATTATTATTTATTATCATTATTTGGTCGTTTTGAGTCACTTAGGACTGATATCCTTTTCTTGCGTATCTTTTTGTTCTGCCTAGCTCAGGTTACAGAGATGATGAACATGATAAACTTGTCACCGTACAACCCTGAAAAGTACGAGATGCGGAAGACGAGATCTTCCATACGGCTGAAGAGCATACATAAAAAATGATAAAAATTATGGATAATGGTCCAATAAAGATCAAAAAGACCCTTCCGGTTCTAGGAGAAGTTGGAGCAAGAATCGTAGAAAAGTCATTGTCGAATGGAGCTCTGAGGACAAAAGAAGAAATCAACTCGACTACTTAGCTCTTGAAGCAATACTATCTTCCCTTCCAGATGTATTGATGGAGGAAGTCATTCAGTTCAACACTGCCAAAGAAGTATGGAGCTACCTAGTCACACTCTGTCACGAAATAGATCAAATGAAGTGCAACAAGCTATAGGTGTGTGTGGATAAGTACGAGTCATTCTAGATGCAGCCTGGTGAGACCATTAAGGCCATGGAAAAAAGATTCAATGCCATCGTCAATGAGCTCAAGGCACTGGACATGCTATACACAAATGCTGATCTAAATGCTAAGATCTTATCTAAGCTGTCAAAGGAGGATTGGTTCGTCAAGACTACTGCCTTGAAAGAAAAGGATATTTCAAAAATAACGACCAAGGAATTGTTCGCCCAGCTACAAGCCCATGAATAGGACATTCAAATGGTGAACAAGAACAAAGAAATGAGAGCCTCCAGCTCAACAAGCCAACCGGTAGAAGATGCGGCCTACTTCGCTAAACGGGATTCCAAATGGAAACCAAAGAAACCTTTCCACACTGACCGTCCAGCAGGTCAGTGAAGCTTAGTCCAGGAGAAGCCAACAACATCTGGTTCTCAACCCATGGAGGAAGATGGCTTATTGAAGAGCTTGAGGAACAAATGAGAAGGCTTTCCAAACTCCCTGAGAAGGCCAAAAGAAAGAAAGAAGCAATCGATTCTGATGAGAAGAGGTTCATTAAAAGAACACCCAGAGCATGCTTCCAGTTTGGATCATCAGAACACCTCAAGTTCGATTGTCCTTCTGTTCATAAGAAAGAAAGGGAGAGACTTCGAAAAGTCTTCAAGCGCCGAGCATCAAAGGCCATAGCACAGACTATGCTAACCAAAACAGAGATGTCGTACATCCCCGATCATGATGAGGACTACTTATCTGAAGAAGAAGCTGACGACGAATCACTTATGGCATTTCTAGTAGCAATTGGAGAAGAAGCTGAGGATGATCCTGAAGCTGATGTGGAAACAACTCTCACTGCTTCTAGTGAACAGGTAAACATTTCACCTATTATCATTCAGTCAGCATACATGTTTGATGAATCTTAGTCATATTGTTCTGATTCAGTGGAAATCACATTAGACATTTTATCGTATGAATTTCAAAAGTTTTATGAAATTAAAAATGTCTTAGCTGTTGAAAATATTTCACTAAGATCTAGGGTCTCTGTTTTGAATGAGGAAATTGAAAAATTTAGATCCGGGAATTAGAAAAACTAAAGATAGAACACTTAGTCTTGCTTATGAATTTTCAAAATCTAGAATCTGAGTGTAAATCTTTGAATTTAACTATCCTTGAGCATGATTAAAAACTCTGTTTTTTTTTTAGAAAGACTCAAGAGGGGTTGATGAGGTCATGCAGAGCATGAGAGAGCCTTCAGATAAGTCAGGTTTAGGATATGAAGAAATCTTGAACAGTGATAAACCTACACCTACTGGTACTAGGAGAAATATTATTTTTGTTAAAGAAAACCCAGGACACAGTCTGAGTCAAGTGATCGAGGGGTGGCTATTTTCACACCAAGTCATACTGGTAATGCTAAAAGTTTGTTATCCAACAACCCCAAGCTGACGGATCAGCGTGAGAAACATAAGTCCAAGACACAAGGTAAGCTGGTCATACAGCAAAAAAACCTATGCTGGCAAAATCTCATACTAACAAGAAGTCAGTACGATCTCAAAAGTTGACCAAGTAGTATGTCCCTACTACGAGGAAATCAACCTACTTGACTAGTTCAGCCATAGACAGTACAGTCTGTGATGAAGCCGAATACTCAACCTTGTCAGTACACTATTCGGGGAACCAAATCTCAGGTACACCTTGAGAGGAGATACCAAGTAGGGGGAAACCCTACTTGAGGCCAGAGCCAACTCACAATTCTCATTTAAAGGCTATAAAGGCTATAGAATAAGCCATCATCAATGTATTCACGTCTGGAACACAATTTCTGAGGTTCTCAAAAGAAAATCAATCACAAGAGAACATCACACACAACCACACCTTCCCAACCCAAAACATGCATTATTTCAAAAGAAAGGGAAAGGTTGCTGGTAATGACAACAACATGTATAAATTTGTTGTCAGAATCACAAAATTGTGGATTCCAAAAGGAATGATCACACGAGCTAATCCTGGTGGAACCTGAGAGATACGGGGACCTAAATGCTAAATCTTTGTGAATGTAGGAACAAGGATTGAAGGAAATAAGTGAGTGGATCCTCGATAGCGGATGCTCAGCTCACATGATAGGAATCAAAGAATTCTTTTCAGAGCTAAATATGATTCGTGGACTACCAGTGCTATTTGGTGACAACTCCAAAAGAAGAGTAATTGGAAGAGGATGCATTGAGCAACACAAGCTGAGAATCATAAATATGTCACTCGTCACCAACCTAAAGCACAATCTACTCAGTATCAGACAACTCAGTGAAAGTGGGTACATTGTCTCCTTTGAGGAAGCTGAATGTCATATCAAAGACAAGGATACTGGAGACATCAAGCTGAGGGGATTTTGCAAGGGTGGACTCTATGTTGTAGACTGGCTAAGTGGGTAGACTAGATCATGCTTTATTGACACCAGTACATCAGAGTCAAACTGGATATGGCACAAGAGGTTAAGCCATCTGAATTTCAAAAGAATCAACTACTTGGCTAAGCATGACTTGGTAAAGGGATTACCGAGTGGAGTGTTCAAGAAAGAAGAAGTGTGTAAAGCCTGTCAGCTAGGGAAGCAGACCAGAGAATCCTTCAAGATTAAAGCGGTCAGCCCAAGCACTACCCGAGTGCTGGAGTTACTTCATATGGACTAATTCGGTCCTGTAACTCCCCCAACCATTGGAGGAAAAAGATTCTTGCTGGTAGTATTTGACGATTACTCGCGCTTTACCTGGATCAAACTTCTCAAAACCAAGGGCAAAGTGAAGATCATGCTACCATAATTGATTGTGCAAGTACAGAATCAACGAGAGACCACAGTCAAGAGGATCAGATTAGACAATAGGATAGAGTTTTGCAATGGGTCTCTGATGGATTTTTGTGCGGAAGTAGGCATCGGGCATGAGCGTTCTACTCCAGGAACTCTACAGCAAAATGGCCTAGCATAACAGAGAAATCGAACACTGAAGGAAGTTGTTCGAACCATGCTGGCAGAGATCAGCTTGTGTGAGAGATATTAGGGCGAATCATTGATGACGGCGTGCTATACTCAAAATAGAAGCACCATCAATGACAGATTTCAGAAGACCCCATACGAAGTATATCATGCTCGTAACCCTTCTTTAGCTCATCTTCGTACTTTTGGGTCACCATGTTATATTCACTATAATGGTAAGTCAAAATTGAATACTCTCTCTCCGAAAGCTGATGAAGGAGTGTTCCTTGGATTTGGTCACCCATCTCACAAGGGATATTGAGTATTCAATAAGACTACTAAGCTTGTGGAAATAACATGCAATGTTATTTTTTATGAAGCTACTCTAGTGCGCAGGACCATGAGAGAGTTGGAAAAGATCCCTCCTGAGATCAATGATGTTAGTATACAGTCAAATTCAAATGCTTCCAAAGCTAAGCTAACTACTACGACTAGATCTATGAAGGATGGAGTCTCTCAACCAACACCCTCGGTTGACCATCAGACAATCGAGAAGGTCAATGATGCTAAAAATCTTGCCGAGACCTCGAATTCCAAATCCCTAAGAGAACACATAAATCAAGGGGGAATTCATACTGGAGTGTTCCAAGCTGACAACGCTGAAGAAGAGAATGAAGACCCAAGAAATTAGACTGGTGTTGATGGAAACCAGACTGAAGATCGAGAAGTCAGGATTGAAGAAACGCAAGCTCAGACTAAAGATGGAACTCATACTGAAGATATAATTCTAAATTAGTCTACAGTCATACCTGACCAAGGCATCGATGAAGACTCAGTGGAAAAAGATATCATCTCTGAAGATCAATCTCTTTCTGAAGTTCCGGTCATAGGGGAACACATTGAAGAACCATTCATTTGATCTATTGAGATCAAGGAAATTCAACGACCTTAGTGACTTTGCAATCATCCAGAGGAAGTTGTACTGGATGACATTGCTAATCTGGTCTGAACTAGGCAAGGCAGTGCATTGCTTACATGCTACATTTCTCAGGTTGAGCCAACAAGAGTAGCAGATGCACTTCAATCAGCTGACTGGAATAATGTTATGCAAGAGGAACTTGCAGAATTCACTTGCAATCATGTTTGGGACTTGGTTGATCGTCCATCACATCAATCAATGATTAGAACCAAGTAGGTTTTCAAGAACAAGCGAGATGAAGCTGGTAAAATAGTCAAAAGTAAGGTCAGACTAGTTGCAAGGTTATGTGCAGTGCGAGGGAATCGACTTTGACGCGACCATTGCCCCTGTAGCCAGACTGGAGGCTATAAAGCTATTTCTAGTGTATGCTGCATATCATGGATTTACTGTCTATCAGATGGATGTGAAGAGCGCTTTTCTCAATGGCGAATTGAAGGAAGAAGTATATGTAGAGCAACCTCATGGATTTGAAGATGGCAAACAAGTATACAAGCTGAGGAAAGCTCTCTATGGACTGAAACAGGCACCGCGAGCATGGTCCGAGACTCTATAACACAGTTTCTACTGAAGAATGGATTCAGAAAAGGGAAAATTGACTGGACCCTATTTGGAATCAAGGATGAAGAAGATATCCTACTAGTCCAGATCTACATCGATGATATCATATTTGGGTCAAGGAATCTGAACCTTTGCGAGAAATTTGCCCAGCTTATGCAGAGTAACTTCCCGATGAGTATGATGGGTAAAATGACGTACTTTTTAGGACTACAAGTTCATCAGTTCATTGAAGGGATTTTTTTTAATCAGAAGAAGTACACCATAGATCTTATCAACAAGTTTCTTCTAGAAAAGACTAAGTCTCTGAGTATTCCTATGAGTACGAGCGTACATATCACACTGGATGAAGATGGAGAATCTGTTGATTCATTAGCATACTGAGGAATCGTAGGCTCACTCCTATACTTGACAGCCAGCCGACCTGACATTCCTTATGCCGTCGGAGTATGTGTAAGATTTCAAGCCTATCCAATGAAGTTGCATATGGATGATGCCTATAGGCCTGGTGAGAAGGGTATCTATATTCTAGACACACTTTTATCAGCCATAGGCAAAAAGGTATTTAACTTCAGACTCTAGTTAGTGTGAATGTAACATGGACAACCAAAAGCACGAAGATGAGCTAAAGTAGGCTTACGACCATAATAGACCTCGAAAGGAGTCTTGTCCAGTTGGGCATTGAGATAATTCCTATTCTGAATGTAGCATGCGGTGATGATTGATTTGCCCTAGTATCTCTCATTCAAGTTTGCTTCGGCAAGCATCGTCCTCACTACGTCTTTGAGTGCTCCGTTCCTTTGTTCTGTTATGGAGTTCTTGGTATTACCTTCTCATGTTCAATCCCAATCTCTACACAGAAGTCCATTAGTGACCCGTTGCAGAACTCGGTCCCATTTTCCAATTTGATACGCCTTAATGATACTACCTTCTCATTTTGAGTCCGCATCACCAACTCCGGTAATCACATCTTCACTTCGTCCTTCGTCTTCAGCAGCTCCACCCAAGTGTATCTAGAGTAATCATCCACGACTGCAAGAGAATATCTTTTGCCAACAATGGTGGGAGGGGTTACATAACCATACAATTCCATGTGAAGAAGCTCAAGCATGCGCTCGGTGCATGCTACAACTATTTTGTTCTTAAAGGATGCTTTAGTCTGTTTTCCAAGTTGGCAAGCTCTTCAGATTCCTTCCTTGTTGAATACACTTTTGGGTAGTCCTTCTACTAGCTCGTTCCTTGCCTAGTGGTTGATGGTCTTTAAATTGAGGTTACTCAGCCTCTTATTCCACAACCAGTTGATGTCCACTGCATTGGCTACAACGAAGCATGAGTTAGTTTTTTCACTTTCCTAATCAACCACGTACATACCTTCTTTCTTTACGTCTCTAAGCTTCACCTCCTTGGAAGCTATGTCATTGATTTGACATTCAGATTCGGCAAAAGGAACCTTGAAACCGTTTTCATTAAGCTGGCTGCTACTTGGCAAATTGTCTTACGAGATGTCAAAGTCATGCAGTTAATATATAACGAATTTAATATATCCACATATCTTAATAATTCAATTTAGAATATATTATTTTTTAATTGAAAAAATATGTTTGCTTATTCATAAGATGAATACAATTCATATCCTTATTTAGTATTCTTTTTATATGTATAATTTTCTTAATTATTAAAATAGTTTTCTTAATATATAAAAAATATATATAATACTAAGTTTATTTGGATAAAATATACATTTTAAAATAATTATATTCTATTGTATTAAAATTTAAATATAAGTATAAAAAATATTTCCGTGCAACGAACGGCAATAATTCTAATTTTATTAGAAGGAGAATCTATTTACTATTATAAAATATAATCTGAGTCATACCCTTTTAATCGGCTAATATTGGACATTTAAGAGTAGTTGACATAATCTTGAGGGAGAACAGGAAATTCCATTGCATAACTCAATGGAGGTATTCTTTTAGGGGGTCGAGAGGTTATTAATTTTCAGATCATGTCCTGTAATAATTAAAAAAAAAAAAGTCCTTCACATATGTGGAATCAGCTACTTGCATGAATTAGACTAGTTTTAAATTATTTTCCAAATTGTTATAATTCATTCAATCTGAGAGTTGGAGGAAACAACCCTGAATAAGTTACAAGATGCATGAATTAGAATAGTTAATATTAATTCATTGTCAACTGTAATAAGATCTTTGTTTAAAAAAGTCTCCTATGTAAAGGCTTGTCCTAACAAGCTACTCTACCGTAAGTTGTCTATATATATAATCATATATACGTAGTTCCAACTCACAAAAAAAAGGAAAAAGAAAAAACTCACAGAAGCAGAATGGCTGGAGAAGCAGAAGGGATGCAACTTTACGAAGCTGCAGTAACAGGAGATGTAGAAGCATTCCAACAACTGCTTCAGCAACATCCGCATATTCTGGATGCAGTCTCATTCGCTTACTCATGAAATCTTCTACACATAGCGACAATGAGGGGACACGAAGGCATTGTCGACATATTGTTGAACATTAATCCGCAGCTAGCTCGAGATCTCGACTCCCAAAGATTGTCCCCTCTTCACATTGCAGCAGCACAAGGGAACCTTCAAATCACCACAAGACTACTACGAATAGCCCCAGAGATGTGCTGGTCACGCGACTGCCAAGGCATGAACCCCATTCATATATCAGCGATGAAAGGGCATGTTGAGATCGTACAGGAGCTGGTTCAACAGAATTGTCTTCCTGCTATGGAGAGGGTGCTTCGCGGACAGACTGTGCTGCACCTGTGTGTGAAGCATGGCCAACGAGAGGTGCTGAGGGTTTTGGTGCAGAGACTGGGTGAGCTTGTGAGTGCTACGGATGATGATGGGGAGACAGTGTTGCATTGGGCTGTTAGGTGCAAGCAAGTTGAGGTAACATCACACTAACTCTATTTTAAATTCACTAGTGATCTTGTTGTATTATATTTATAGTGTGTGCCATCAAATATATTCCAAATTATCGATTTTGTTTCAAATTTATGACGGAAGCTAATTTTCGACAATTAAAAGTTGACGTAGCTTGCTGAAATTTTGTAATTTTCCAAATTATTAAAATATATTACAAATTATGTATATCAAATTGTAAATTTTCGGCAAATTATATCAACTTTTCGTCGCCAAAAATTTGCTTCTGTCATAAATTTGAAATAAAATTGATAATTTGTAATATATTTTGATAATATGCAAAGTTGTAATATATTTGAAAAAATTAACTAGAATAATTTATAATATGATTCATACTTTCCCAACTAATTATGTAGAGCGAGAATGTTTAGGGGGCGTTTGGTTGGTTGGTTTCGGAATTAGGAAATAGAATGATTCTGAAACCCACTGTTTGGTTAAAAGGGTATCAGAATGAAAAAATGAGAATGATACTCAAATACTTGGGAATCACCAAAACCCAATAAAATAGTGGGTTTCATTTTCATTCTCATATCTCATTACCAAAATTATTTATTTCATATTATTATATAATTATTTTCTTATTTATTTATTTTTATAATATTATATGTTATTATAATTATATATTATTTTTTTAATATATTAATATAATAATATTATTATATTAATCATTTATTTTTATCTTATTTTATATTTTATAAAATAAACAAGGAGATAAATATATTTTTTTAATAGGATTATATTTTCTTAATTTTTATTATTAAATTAATTATTTATTTCTTATTTTTTTATTTCAGTTTATTTATAATTATTTTCTTATTTATTTACTTTTTCTTTATTTTATAATATTTTGTATAATTATATTATTCATATTGTATGTTATTATAATTATAAATTATTTTTTTAATATATTATAAAAATAATAATATTATAAAATCAATCATTTATTTTGTATCTTAATTTTATATTTTATAAAATAAATAAGAAGATAAATAGGTTATTTATTTATTTTAACATGATTTTATTTTGTTATTTTTTAATATTAAATTAATTATTATTTGTATAACATTTGAATTATTTTATAAACCTGTAAACTTAAAAAATCAATAATCAGAATTGAAAATGATTCCAAAACTCATCTAGTAAACTAAACATCAGAATTGAGAATGATTTCTAAAAATCAAACCCATACTCATTCCCTCTATTATTAAACACATATCCATAGTGATTCCCTACAGTAAAACCAAACCCCTCCTTAGTTTTATTTTGAACGGGCAGTAGGTGTTTTTGCAGAGATATCACGAACTTAGCCGTTGTCGTTAGGATAATATTTTGAATAGTTATCAGTGTCTAACTAACTAAGTATAGGATAAATATATATCTGCAAAGTTGAAACACGTATAATGTGGGATAAATCATAAAATTGACTGTCAAGCCATGCATTTTGACTTAATAATTTACTAACAAAATCATAAGTGAAAACTTGATTAATTATGCGAATATAAATCTAATTAAGTTTATTGTATTTCACCTGCAGTACATCATATAATTAATTATATATATATATAAGGTAGTGATCATATGAGAATTTTTTTTGACGTGAGAAATGAGAATTAAATTTTAATAATCTATT
The DNA here is from genome assembly GCA_026898455.1 of Plectranthus barbatus. Classification (NCBI taxonomy): domain Eukaryota; kingdom Viridiplantae; phylum Streptophyta; class Magnoliopsida; order Lamiales; family Lamiaceae; genus Plectranthus; species Plectranthus barbatus. The sequence continues at coordinate 125,672 of JAPKLW010001611.1, read as the reverse complement.
CTTGCATATCAGTGGTCGAGATTAAAAAATTTCACCTTAATTTCCGTATGTATTATATATACTAAAAATGTGCATTATTTCAGTTTAAGAGTAATTTTGTAATGTCTTCTCAATTATCTTATCAAAATTATTAAAAACTTTAAATAATCATTACTCACTCAATTTAAATTATTTTTTCACGTATCATATATCAAAATAAAGATTATTTCATTATCTTTTAAATAAAATCTTAATTGCATATATTTGGTGAATAAAAAATGTAACAAAATAAAAATTATTGATTCTATACCTAAATCACGTAATATTACAATGATTCTCATTAAATGCATAAAATTGTGCTTAAAATGAATGATTTTGTAGTATAAAATGAACTATCGATGTGTAAAATATATTTTTTTCTTTCACAAAATACATATTTGATAGTGATATAATGAATATAACATAAAATAAAAATGAACAAATATTAAGATAAAATATCATGAACATATAATATTATTTAATGTAATTCAATGCTATTATAATATATATTTGATAGAGATATAATGAATATAAGATTTAAAATAAAATAATGTGAACACATAATATTATGATTAATGCTATGAGATTATAATTATTTAATTGTTTATTTTGGTACAGTAATGTTTGATGTGAGATTTAGAAATAAAATTTACACATTCGGTCGTTAAAGGTTTATTTCGAGAAATAATTTATAAAATTTTGAGATATAAATAGGATTATAATTTTTTCGAATAGATATGATAAAATACTCCAGTAATTAATTTCAATCTTTAGAGTTAGAAAATTTTCTATATTTATAATACTATTTTCCATATACTTACGCATAAATTGTTGTAAGTATAATTCCATCAAAATTATTCTAAAATACATAACATTTGAGATAAAATATATATTACGTGAATTCAATAACAACAATATTATGTGTGTATTTGTCACGCCCCGATTTAAAAACAAGGTTTAAATAAGACAATTGAGGCACATCGGGAACGAGACTTGCACTTGGGATATCAATCAATAAGAAGAGTTCAAGCATATAAGAAAAAAACCATCACACTTATCCCAAGTTAAGCAAAAGGGAATAAAGGAGTGCCTCCTCAGGAAGGGATCGTAGCTTCTTGAGTAAATCAAATATCAGAGTATTTATGATGCCATCAAAAGGCTAACAAAAGATAAAGAGTTTCAGCAGCGGAAAGTTATCAATGAAGTATGTATATGAAGATACATACTTCAGCATCTAACTATTACAAAAAGAATCTTCAGCTCCAGTTCGACTGCTGCCTCGTACTCTGGCTCCAAAGGCTTCTTTTAACCTGCGCATTTTAGAAATAATGCGAGGAGCTAAGTACAAGTTGTACTTAGTGAACACATGCCCGAAAACATACATACATATAAGTTTGTCATGCCTTTTTAATCGGGTCGCACATGGGGTTTTAAGTTTGTAATCCTCCCATTGCACCAAAACATTTCATGAATGAGCATGCTCCTTTTTACTTTGTTAAACTATCTGCAAATGATTATGTGACTGGGAGGTGGCCACCTACCACAGTCATGATGATAGTCCGAGTAGGGCATGACCCCTAACATGTCAGCATCATAGTGCACTAACCCATGGCATCTCTTTCACTACCTGGGTACGATCGATAAGACTCGCAAAGCGCAGAGTCAACATCCACGTTGAATACGTTTGATGTTCTTCTCTGAGTGGGGTTCCCCCACTGAGAGGACATATAGCAAACACAAAACAGTAGGCAATGACAAAGTAGTTTAAAACAAAACATTTCATTTCATGCTTGATATGCTTTGAAAAGAAAATATCATTTTCATATTTTTAATTTGGTCCACTATATAGGGTAAAAGAAAGCCCACCTTGAGTAAGTGCGGTTACGTGATTGGTTGTTCTATCAATTAATCTTCTCCTTTCCCTTTCCTATTACATAAGGAATACAAATAAATCCCCAAGGGATAATAGATTATTTGAAATCTAACTCATTAAATAGTTCTAGACTCTTAATCGATCTTGGACTTTTCACGTTTGAGCCATCGGGTAAGGATATGGAAAAAAATGTCTTGGCAATTTAGTTTGACAGACAAGGTAGTCAAACGTTAATTCGATAGCTCGTGATTCAATATCAAGCCTTAATTCAAGAAGCACGAATAGTAGTTCAATTTATTTGAACAAAACAAATGACTTCGTCAAGTGACTAAGTGCTTTCAAGAGTTTAAGATTAAAAGATGTTTCATATTCATTATGAATCATCGTACATTGCTTGAAAGTATAAGAACTCATCAAGTTGTTTCAACGAAATAATCGAGGAGATTCTTGATCTCAGACAAAGATCGAATTAAGATTTCAAAGGTTGAGGTTTAACAAGTTTGGTTTAAACAATAAGCTTCAAAGGAAGTTCGAGTTACAAGAGTTTGGTTAAGCAAATCAAATCGATTTGAATTGAAAAGATTCTCAGAGAAGTTATGGAAGATAACATCTCATTGTCGATTGATACAAGGAATATCGATCAAAATTGGAATTCAATTGGTTGAAAGATGAATTTAGAGTTTAGATATTGTTGTATTAATTAATTGATCGGAAAGATATCAAAAGGTATGAATGATAAGTCGAATCGATCGAAGAATGAAAGTTGAAACTTCCAAGTTATGTGTCTGTGTCAATCCACATAAGTGGTGTCGATCGACAAGGGTGTTTTGACATATAGTTGTGTCGACCGAAGCACATGTTGACAGATGGGGTTTGTGTCGATCGACATGAAGAAGTGTCGACCAAAATCATGTGTGTGTTGACCGACACCAAGTGTGTCGATCGAAATGGCTTGTTATGTCAAGAATGTCAATCAAAATGAAGTGTGTCGATCAATTCAGAGGGTCGACAACAAAATCTCAAGAAACAACATCTGTGTCGATCGACACAATCTGTGTCGATCGAAACAGAGGCTTGATGCCTTCGGCGGGATTTTGTGTTTTGGCTCAAACGGTTATCCGAACTCGTCCAATCAATTTCTATCAACACCAAATGGTTTCTAAACATATATAATGAGTCTAGACATGATTTAAACTATCAAAACATGTTGGAATCGAGATTTAACCATAACATTTCAATATAGGGCAAATATACCAAATATACTCCAAAATCAACACAACTCGATTCCTACGTCGATATATCGTTTCTAGGCTCACAATATAACATGCTAAACATGCATACGTACTCATAAACTCAATATCAAGCCTATATCATGACATTTATAAACTAGGGCATAAATCATAACATGCTTAAATCGATAAAATAGCTAGAGGGAGGTTCGATTTATACCTCTAGGACGTTCGTTGAGCTTCGGGGGCTTGATCGACCTTTGATTCCTTGATTTCTTACTTCGAAATACAAAAGAAAGAGATTCTAAGGTTGGAAATTGAAAGGAAATGAAGAGAGGATTCCGAAAAGGTATTGTTTTACCTTGAAAACACTTCGTCGGAGCTTCGTCGGAGTTCGCCAGAATTTCTTAGGAGTAATTTGTGAGAGAAAGTGAAAGTAAAACTTGAAGTGTAAGCCTTCTATTTATAGAAGGGAGGCGAGGGTAATTTCGGAATTACAGAAAGTTAAAAAGGTTAAAGTGATTGTCATTCGCTTGTCACATCGGTCACTTTAACTTCACCTCACGTCAACTCCACATCTCCTCGCGTCATTGTACGGGAGATCGTAATATTTCGTCTACTCGTGAATATTTATCGATCGATATTATCCCGATATGAAAATGTCGAGTCATTAAATAAATTATCGATATTAATTATTAATTTAATATTTATTTATTCTTCTTGAAATGGGATTGGAAATTAAATAAACGCTCAAAATAATAAATTTCCAATCAAATCGATCGCATAGCTTCGAATTGGATTCGATAACAAAATTTAATTTCCGAAAATTTGATAATTACATTTAAAATTTACGAACGGCGTTACATCCTCCCCCACTACAAAAAATTTCGTCCCGAAATTTTGCAATTACATGAATAGCTCAGGGTACTTCTCCTTCATCTTGTCTTCAAGTTCCCACGTTGCTTCTTCAGTACCATGATGCTTCCAAAGAACTTTGACAAGGTTGATCTTCTTGTTGCGGAGCTCTTGCGTTTTGAAATCCATGATTGCCTCTGGTCCTTCTTCGTAAGTTAAATCAGGCTGGAGCTGAACTTCATCTTGCTGAATAACGTGTCTTGGATCGTAGATATACTTCCGCAATTGTGACACGTGAAAGACATTATGAACTTTTTCGAAACTCGGTGGCAAAGCTAAACGATACGCTACGGCTCCAATTCTCTCTAGAATCTCGTAAGGACCAATATATCGAGGTCTAAGCTTACCTCTAGCTCCAAAACGAATAATTCCCTTAGAGGGCGATATCTTCAAAAATACTTTATCTCCAACTTCAAAAGTCAACTCGGTTCGCCTTTTGTCAGCGTAAGACTTCTGTCGATCTTGAGCTTCTTTGATTCTGGCATGGATCTGTCGAACGATTTCTATCATCTCAGCGACTGAATCAGGCCCTAAAACCTTCCGTTCTCCAACTTCATCCCAATACAAGGGAGATCTGCACTTTCTTCCATAAAGTGCTTCATATGGGGCCATTCCAATGGTTGCTTGAAAGCTATTGTTGTATGCAAATTCAATCAATGGTAGATAGGGGTGAGCAAAATCGAACCGAAAACCGAACCAAACCGTTAACCGGCTGTTTTGGTTCGGTTCGGTTTGGTTTATATATTAATTTCCGTGCGGTTCGGTTTAGATTTTTTAAAACAGCTAAAATTCGGTTCGGTTCGGTTTTAACCAAAATATGGCGGTTCGGTTCGGTTTGGTTCGGTTTCGGTTTGGTTCGGGCGGTTTGGATATGAATTTGTAGATTTGAACTTAGATTTGAATTGTTATTTATGAACTTGTGTATTTGGATTTATGAGTTAGACTTGTTTGTTGAACTTGTGGGATTGTATTTGGTGTATTTGGACTTTTAATGAATGTTGGAACATGAAAATGTATGTTTTAATTCAAGCATTTTGAAAAATATGTGAAAAAAGTTCGGTTTAAACCGAAACCGTGCGGTTTGGTTCGGTTCGGTGCAAACCGCCAAACCAAACCGAAACCGCCCATTCGGTTTGGTGCGGTTTACACAATTCTAGCGGTACGGTTCGGTTTAATTTTTTAAGATTTGTGGTTTGGCGGTTTGGGCGGTTCGGTTCGGTTTTCAGACCGAATCGACCGTTGCTCACCCCTAATGGTAGAACGGCTTCCCATTTCACCCCTTGGTCTAGAACGACTGTTCTGAGCATATCTTCTAGGGTTTGAATGGTCCTCTCAGTTTGACCATCAGTTTGAGGGTGAAAGGCAGTGCTGAAGTTCAATCGAGTTTCGAGCTCTTTCTATAAGCTAGTCCAAAATCGTGAAGTGAACTTTGCGTCTCTGTCAGATGTGATCGTCGTTGGCACTCCATGCAGTCATATGATTTCCTTGACATAAAGCTGGGCCAACTTATCTGATCCATACGTAATCTGAATTGGCAGAAAATGTGCGCTCTTGGTTAGGCGGTCCACAATTACCCAAATGGCAATATTTCCTCTTTGAGACTTAGGTAAACCGGTTACAAAATCCATAGCTATTGCATCCCACTTCCACTCAGGAATGTCAAGCGGCTGTAACTTTCCATACGGCCATTGATGCAATGCATTTACTTGTTGACATGCCAAACATCGTTCTACGAACAGGGCTATGTCTCGCTTCATGCCTTCCCACCAAAATTTAGACTTCAAGTCTTGATACATTTTTGTACTTCCAGGGTGGGCAGTGTACGGAGTTTCGTGTGCTTCTCTCATGATTTCTTCTTTCAAATCATCAACCTTCGGCACACACAATCTTCCGTCGTACATTATGGCATTATCGGAAGCTTCTTGAAAGTTTGCGACTTCCTTTTCACGAATCTGAAGGCGTATCCTCTCCAAACCTTCATCCTTTCTTTGTGCTTCCACAATTCTTGTCCTTAGATCAGGACTTGCCAATAAGGCTGTTATTCTCGTACTCACCGTCTCTGGTGGTGAAACTACTTCAAGGTTCAGCTTTTCAAAATCCTTGATCAATTCGTCCTTTTGCGTTATCACAGCACAAGCTTTGGCTGGAGACTTTCTGCTCAACGCATCAGCTACTGAATTAGCTTTTCCTGGATGATAATTAATGATCAAGTCATAGTCCTTCACTGGTTCTAACCATCTTCTTTGCCTCATATTCAGATCTTTTTGCTCAAAGAAATATTTGAGGCTCTTGTGGTCAGTGAAGATTGCACATCTAGCTCCATAGAGATGATGTCTCCAAATCTTCAGTGCATGCACAATGGCTGCTAATTCTAGGTCATGGGTTGGGTAGTTTAATTCATGCATCCTCAATTGACGTGATGCATATGCAATTACTTTGCCCTCTTGCATCAATACACAACCTAGACCATTTGTGGAGGCGTCAGTATACAGCTCATAGTCTTTATCTGCTGCTGGTACTGCCAAGACTGGGGCAGTGGTTAGGAGTTCTTTTAAGCGTTGGAAACTTGCTTCACACTCTTCTGTCCAAGTATACTTAATTCATTTCCTCAAAAGTTGCATCATCGGTCTGGCAATTTTGGAAAATCCCTCAATAAATCTGCGATAATATCCTGCCAGTCCAAGAAAACTTCGAACTTCATTCGGGGTTTTAGGAGCTTCCCACTCCTTCACAGCTTGTATCTTAGCTGGGTCCACTTTAATTCCTTCAGCGGATACTATGTGTCCTAAGAACATCACTTCCTTCAACCAAAATTCACATTTACTGAATTTAGCGTACAGTCTCTCCTCTCGCAGGGTTCTCAAGACTGCTCTTAGATGCTCTCGATGTTCCTCTTCACTCTTCGAGTAGACCAGGATGTCGTCTATGAAGACTAGGACAAAATTATCTAGATATGGACAAAACACACTATTCATAAGATCCATGAATACTGTTGGTGCATTTGTCAATCCAAAAGGCATCACTACAAACTCATAGTGGCCACATCTTGTTCTGAATGCGGTCTTAGGAATATCCGTTGAGCGGATCTTAAGCTGATGGTATCCGGACCTGAGGTCAATCTTCGAAAAGTCCTTTGCTCCCTTAAGTTGATCAAAGATATTGTCGATTCTTGGGAGTGGATACTTATTTTTCAAAGTGAGTTTATTCAACTCGCGGTAATCAATGCACATGCGCATAGACCCATCTTTCTTTTTCACAAAAAGAACAGGCGCTCCCCAAGGCGATGCACTGGGTCGAATAAATCCCAAGTCTAGCAATTCTTGCAATTGCACCTTCAACTCCTACAGTTCCTTGGGGGCCATTCTATACGGAGCTTTTGAAATAGGAGCTGCACCTGGTTCAAGATCAATAACAAACTCCAATTGCCTATCTGGCGGCAGTCCAGGTTGCTCATCGGGAAAAACTTCTTCAAATTCCCTTACGACATCTACATCCTTGACCGTAATGTCCTTCTTGGCATCCTCATTGAGATACACAAGGAAAGCTTGACTATCCTTTATACTGGCCAATCGGTATGCTTGCATGGTAGAAATTAGGGGAATCCTTGTTCCTTTCTGAACTCTATGCAAGTACACTGGTTCCCTCCCAGCTTGTTCAAAAGACACAATCCTATCATTGCATCGGATGGTGGCATGGTTTTCTTCCAACCAGTCCATTCTTAGAATTACGTCCACATCTTTCATTTGTAGGACGTTCAAACCGTTCGCTTTTAGAATACATGTTCCAAAAGAGATTTCTAGGGTCGGGCAGACAAGGTTCGAGAGAGTTGATCCACCGGTCGGAGTGATTACACACAAATCATTCTTAGTTCTCTCGGTACTAAGCCCTAGGTTCTGGATACAATCTTCAGATATGAATGAATGTGATGCGCCAGTATCAAAAAGCACAATGATTGGTGACTGGTTTACTAGTCCCATACCTGTCAGGTTTCCCTGATCTTCCTTCTCCTTCGGCTGATCAATAGCATAGGCTCTTCCCTGACGTACTGGCTGTTGAGCTTGCTGATGTTGATTTTGCTGCTGCGGCGGTTGCTGTTGCGGTGGCGGCTACTGAGGCACCTACTGAATCGGCCTGGCTTGAATAGCACGGTTGCAGTTGTTCTTGGGTTTCTGCTGGCCTTGCAGTGCTCGTAGTTGAGTATTTCCTTGGTTGTCTTGGCGCTGATTCCGGAAATCTTGGCAAATGTTGCCCTGGCAACACTGTGATGAATAGTGTCCCATCCTTCCGCAGTTGTAGCAGTTGGCACGAAGTGCAGCGCATTCTCCCGGGGGGTCTCTTCCACAGCGGTTGCAGCGTTTGACAACAAAGTTTCCTTGACGATTGTTCCCTTGATTCTGAGAGTTCCTCAGATTTTCAGCTGGATTGTTGCGAAAATTCTGGCTTCCTTGCCAGTTTCTCCTCTGTTCGGTTGCCGGGGTCTGTGGAACATCGTCCTGCTTTCTTTTTGTCCCTGATCCAGTGGGTTGCTCGGGTTTGTTGGCCAAGAGAGCAGCTCGCAGTCCATTCCTCAGTGCTGCTTCGATATTCAAGGCTCGTTGCAGTACGTCGGTATAATCTAACCCAGTTAAGCAAGCAAGAGAGGATTGGATGTTTGTTTTCAGTCCAGACATGAATTAAAGCGCCTTCTTCTGCTCGGTGTTCACCGTGTCCGGGCATACTTCGACAGGCTAATGAACATCCGGTCATATTCTGTTACAGACATTTCTCCTTGCACAAGGCGGTGGAATTCCGCTTGTTTCTGGACTCGGTACGTTAGAGGGATGTACTTGGTGTAGAATTCTGCCTTAAATTGATCCCAAGTTAGGGCATCTACTTGCTCAGGAGTGAGCGTCTTCATATGAGTATCCCACCAATGTTCGGCTTCGTCAGTCAGTTGGAAAGAAATGCACTGGACTTTCTCTCGGTCGATGCAGTCAAGTATCCTGAAGATCCTCTCCATGGACTTTATCCATGTTTCAGCTTTAGGTGGATCTTCGGTTCCTTCTAGCAGCGACGGATTCTATCGGGTAAAGATCTCCCCGATTCTTCTAGGCTCGGCGGGTAGTGGTTGCATTTCCTCGTTATAGTGTTCCCAGTTTTATTCTGGATGGGGTCCTTCGCCTTGGTTTGGATTCGGTCCCTCTGGGTTCACTTGAGGTTGGCCTCTTCCACGGCCTCGTCCTCGTCCTCGGCCTCGGCCTCGGCCTCGACCTCGGCCTCTTGCAGGTGCTTCTCTAGGCAGCATCCTGCAAGGTAAATAGTCGTTTAAAAGGGTATTCAGAACCCAAAATACGCACAATGCGTATCGAAAAATCCTTTTAAGGATCGCGATAAGAAACAACAATTGATAAATACAAATTTAAACAAGGTAGATCGTCCCACAATTCAGGGTTAACAGTCCCTTGAGGGACAGTATTCCCTACAATACTTGGCATTGGCCCGTGTACACAATTCGCTACAATGATAAGAAAATTTGATATTAAGACGGAAAACATTTAAACATAACAATGTGATATACATCCGAAATGCCCAGGAAAGTGGGCGGTAGCATTTTCATTAGAAAACCTTAGAGTTGCCGCATTGGAAAATGGCTTCTCGCTACCAAATAGCACACGATTGCTCATCTCCCGTAGGAGGCATCCTAATTACTATTTCAACACAACTTCCAAATGTTAAAAGTGGCCAACAAGGCGCCAAACAATCACAATTCTACAGTTACAACTGATAGTTATAATACATATATGCATCTAATAGTCCAGCCAAAGCTGGCAGTCAATAGTCATCGTCCGATGAGTCGAACATCCCATCGTCAGAGCAGTCAATGATCTCAGGAGAGGTAACATTCTCCTCGAGGTCTTCTTCTATGTCCTCGTCGACGTTCCAGGGCTCATCACCCCATTCTTGTTGCCACTGTTGCTGCCAGTTGGCAGCCATCCACTCGAAAGCCATTGGAACAAGTCCACCATTCCCTTCCTCAGCCATGTTCTGCTCGTTTCCCTCTCCTTGATCGTCTGCTTCCTAGTCACCCTCATCTTCTTCTTCTTCTTCATCCTCTTCTGGATCCTCCTCATCTTCCTCGTCCTCAGCTTCGTCGGTTTCTTCTTCATCTCCCTCGGGATCGAGGTATTGGTCTCCAAGTTTGTCCCGCATTTCCTGTCTCCACGCAGCCGGTATAGGGCGATCCAAATTGGGATTCTGCTAATCATCAGAGTCGTCCTCATCAGGATAGGCGGGATAGTGGCTGGCGTCTAATTCCTCATCACTCGGTCCAAGTGATGGATTCTCTTCAGGATCCTCTTCTGAGTCAGTCTCGCTTTCTCCTTCAGATACCGATATTGGGGCTCGTGAAGATCCGGCTTCGTGATCATGTGCCCGTGGGCTAGGAGGAGGGCCTCTGAATGATGTCTTTTGTGCACAGATAAGGGCTATGAACCCTTCCAGATCAGATTCATCAGCAGGGGAGTTATCGAGGAAGCCTCGGTAGTTAGCTTGCGCCCAAGATTGCCAGTGAGGCGGCAGCAGTTCCATCAAGTGGCGTAGTCCTTCAATACGGGTTACTCCATGAGGGTGTGCATCTGCCCTGAACTTGTAAAAGTCAGTGAGAAATCGGTTCAGAGAGTCGCCACGGCATATTTTGTAGCTTCGGAAGTAGCTAACACGATGCTCTCCTGAGGCATTGCGTGACAGAGGTTTGCGACGAGTAAAGAAAGACTTGGCCATCTGCGAGTAGGTAAAGTCAAAGGAGTCAATAGGTTAGGCAGAAATATAAATAATAGATTGCGCAAATTTAAAGGTTAGCGTAGCGAAAATAACGCGATTATAAAGGTAATACTTCTATGTTCGGCTACGGCGCATAAGAATCCTATCTTAGTACACGCTTGATCTAAGTCTCTCGCAAAGGTAAACTAACACATGCTCCCTAAAAGCATCTAAATTAGGCCTTTATAAAGCATTCGTAATGCCTATGGAAACTTTCATGAAAATGTAACAATTTATGCACTAAAAACCTGTGATAATTAGAATGCAACTATTTATGCATTGGAACTCTTCATGTACTTTGATAAAAGAGATGCAACAATGTATGCATAAAAAAAAACTTTCATATTTCAAAAGAAGGCTTGTGCCTTAAACTTTTAATGCAATAATTTATGCAAAATTCTTTTTCTTGATGCGGCGCCGAGTACGAGTGCAGGAGCTAGAGCTGGTAAGAACATTTCCGACTTATTTAGTAGGTGGAGGACTCGAAACAAGGAGGACCTCAGTTCAGAGCGAAAAGAAACATTTTCAAACCTGGCTCTGATACCACTTTGTCACCGCCCGATTTAAAAACAAGGCTTAAATAAGACAATTGAGGCACATCGGGAACGAGACTTGCACTTGGGATATCAGTCAATAAGAAGAGTTCAAGCATATAAGAAAGAAACCATCACACTTATCCCAAGTTAAGCAAAAGGGAATAAAGGAGTGCCTCCTCAAGAAGGGATCGTAGCTTCTTGAGTAAACCAAATATCAGAGTATTTATGATGTCATCAAAAGGCTAACAAAAGATAAAGAGTTTCAGCAGCGGAAAGTTATCAATGAAGTATGTATATGAAGATACATACTTCAGCATCTAACTATTACAAAAAGAATCTTCAGCTCCACTTCGATTGTTGCCTCGTGCTCTGGCTCCAAAGGCTTCTTTTAACCTGCGCATTTTAGAAATAATGCGAGGGGCTAAGTACAAGTTGTACTTAGTGAACACATGCCCGAAAACATACATACATATAAGTTTGTCATGCCTTTTTAATCGGGTCGCACATAGGGTTTTAAGTTTGTAATCCTCCCATTGCACCAAAACATTTCATGAATGAGCATGCTCCTTTTTACTTTGTTAAACTATCTGCAAATGATTATGTGACTGGGAGGTGGCTACCTACCACAGTTACGATGCTAGTCCGAGTAGGGCATGACCCCTAACATGTCAGCATCATAGTGCACTAACCCATGGCATCTCTTTCACTACCTGGGTACGAACGATAAGACTCGCAAAACGCAGAGTCAACATCCACGTTGAATACGTTTGATGTTCTTCTCTGAGTGGGGTTCCCCCACTGAGAGGACATATAGCAAACACAAAACAATAGGCAATGACAAAGCAGTTTAAAACAAAACATTTCATTTCATGCTTGATATGCTTTGAAAAGAAAATATCATTTTCATATTTTTAATTTGGCCCACTATATAGGGTAAAAGAAAGCCCACCTTGAGTAGGTGCGGTTACGTGATTGGTTGTTCTAGCAATTGATCTTCTCCTTTCCCTTTCCTATTACATAAGAAATACAAATAAATCCTCAAGGGATAATAGATTATTTGAAATCTAACTCATTAAATAGTTCTAGACTCTTAATCGATCTTGGACTTTTCACGTTTGAGCCATCGGGTAAGGATATGGAAAAAAATGTCTTGGCAATTTAGTTTGACAGACAAGGTAGTCAAACGTTAATTCGATAGCTCGTGATTCAATATCAAGCCTTAAATCAAGAAGCATGAATAGTAGTTCAATTTGTTTGAACAAAACAAATGACTTCGCCAAGTGACTAAGTACTTTCAAGAGTTTAAGATTAAAAGATGTTTCATATTCATTATGAATCATCGTACATTGCTTGAGAGTATAAGAACTCATCAAGTTGTTTCAACAAAATAATCGAGGAGATTCTTGATCTCAGACAAAGATCGAATTAAGATTTCAAAGGTTGAGGTTTAACAAGTTTGGTTTAAACAATAAGCTTCAAAGGAAGTTCGAGTTACAAGAGGTTGGTTAAGCAAATCAAATCGATTTGAATTGAAAAGATTCTCGGAGAAGTTATGAAAGATAACATCTCATTGTCGATTGATACAAGGAATATCAATCAAAATTGGAATTCAATTGGTTGAAAGATGAATTTAGAGTTTAGATATTGTTGTATTAATTAATTGATCGGAAAGATATCAAAAGGTATGAATGATAAGTCGAATCGATCGAAGAATGAAAGTTGAAACTTCCAAGTTATGTGTCTGTGTCGATCGACATAAGTGGTGTCGATCGACATGGGTGTTTTGACATATAGTTGTGTCGACCGAAGCACATGTGGACAGATGGGGTTTGTGTCGATAGACATGAAGAAGTGTCGACCGAAATCATGTGTGTGTCGACCGATACCAAGTGTGTCGATCGAAATGGCTTGTTATGTCAAGAATGTCGATCAAAATGAAGTGTGTCGATCGATTCAGAGGGTCGATAACAAAATCTCAAGAAACAACATCTGTGTCGATCGACACAGATTGTGTCGATCGAAATTTTGGCTTTGTGTCGATCAACACAATCTGTGTTGATCGAAACTGAGGCTTGATGCCTTCGGCGGGATTTTTGTGTTTTTGGCTCAAACGGTTATCCGGACTCTTCTAATCAATTTCTAACAACACCAAATGGTTTCTAAACATATATATTGAGTCTAGACATGATTTAAACTATCAAAACATGTTGGAATCGAGATTTAATCATAACATTTCAATATAGGGCAAATATACCAAATATACTCCAAAATCAACACAACTCGATTCCTACGTCGATATATCATTTCTAGGCTCATAATATAACATGCTAAACATGCATACGTACTCATAAACTCAATATCAAGCCTAGATCATGACATTTTTAAACTAGGGCATAAATCATAACATGTTTAAATCGATAAAATAGCTAGAGGGAGGTTCGATTTATACCTCTAGGACGTTCGTTGAGCTTCGGGGGCTTGATTGACCCTTGATTCCTTGATTTCTTACTTCAAAATACAAAAGAAAGAGATTCTAAGGTTGGAAATGGAAAGGAAATGAAGAGAGGATTCCGAAAAGGTATAGTTTTACCTTGAAAACACTTTGCCGGAGCTTCGTCCGAGCTCGCCGGAGTTAGCCGGAATTTCTTTGGAGTAATTTGTGAGAGAAAGTGAAAGTAAAACTTGAAGTGTAAGCCTTCTATTTATAGAAGGAAGGCGAGGATAACTTCGGAATTACCGAAAGTCAAAAAGGTTAAAGTGGTTGTCATTCGCTTGTCATATCGGTCACTTTAACATCACCTCACGTCAACTCCACATCTCCTCGCGTCATTTTAAGGGAGACCGTAATATTTCGTCTACTCGCGAATATTTATCGATCGATATTATCCCGATATGAAAATGTCGGGTCATCAAATAAATTATCGATATTAATTATTAATTTAATATTTATTTATTCTTCTTGAAATAGGATTGGAAATTAAAAAAACGCTCAAAATAATAAATTTCCAATCAAATCGATCGCATAGCTTCGAATTGGATTCGATAACAAAACAACTTTTCTAAATTTTTGTATTTTATTATTATTTCTAAGTCTAAATGAAAATTAATATTAGTATTGAGAATTATCTAAATCCTTGAATTGTAAGTTAAATGTAGGGATTTTTCAGGAAATTCACATTTTTTAAGCAATTCTTTGAATTTGTGAATAATATTGACTATTTAAGGTTTTGCACATAACTAAAGTGATTATTTAGATATATTTCCACTTAATAATTTTTTATGTCATTTTCAAAGTACTTAAAATTAAATCTTTAATATTGAAATAATGTAGTGAGACGGGTGAAACCCAAGTAAGAATGGGTTATTCTAAACACAATCATAATTTTACTTAGTACACCTTCATTCACATTTTAAAATATGAATGTTATTATTTTACCCTTTTTTAAATATAGATATATTTTTTTAAATATAGCCTCCCCGTTGCAAAAAAAAAAAAAAAAAATCAGCATTTATTATTTCTTAATAGCCTCTTATCTCTAACTAATTATATTTCTTTATATATGGGGATAAGAAATCACAATTCAACCGTTACAGGACAAAAGAAATGAAGAAGTTTAGTTTGTTTTTGAAGTTGAATGAACAAATTGTAATATAATTTATGATCTATCTATCATGATCTAATTAAATTGGAAAGTTATAATATTATTACATATAGTTGGATTAATGACGGAAGTTTATTATATAAATCTGATTCGTTTATCCTCGTTTATATTTTAGTAGTTTCGTGGATGGAGGCTATCTTAAATTAGGGGTTATAAAACAATAAAATAGTAATATTAATAAATTTTATTTGAAAAATAAATGGAGCTACAATGAAAAATTATGTGATTATGTTTAGAAAATATAATTATATTTAAAAAACGACAAAATAGTAATATTAATATTTTAAAATGTGAATGAGGCTATATTAAGTAAAATTGTGGCTGTATTTAAAATTACCCAGTAAGAATTTGATTGAGATTTCTGTATTGAGTAGTAAAGTAATTGAAATTTAATATTCCTCATTCATCCGTTTAAAAGAGTGGATAATTGAATACGGTTTTACAATAGAGGGTCTAATCTTATATACTGATAATAATCCTATTTAAACAAAATCTCAGATGATACGATACTTGGTGGAGAACACCAACATACAAATACAGGGGACGAATTCGGCTGGGAAAACAGCGTTGGCAATCTTGAAAGAGAGCCGTCGAGATATAGCTTATTTACCCATAAGTCGCCTTTTGGACATTAGGCTGTTTAACATACCAATCGGAAATTTCATCTACTTGAGCAAGATGAGCAATGCCATAATGACGGTGGTGATCCTGATAGCCTCCATGGCGTTCGCCGCCATCATCAGCCCCCCTGGCGGCGTTTGGGATAGTGACTCAGAGCAACACATAGCTGGCAAAGCTGTAATGGCGTACAATCACCCCAATCTATACGAATTATTCGTCCTATCTAACTCGATAGCTTTCGTCGCGACAATCATCACCATAATTCTGACAGCCACCCAACAGGTGACGAGAACCTCGCTAATAGCCTCGGCGTCAATCTACTACAATATGTTGCTTTCACTTGTATTCATCTCAACTAGTTACGGAGCTTCGTTAATTGCGATAACTCCCAGGATGAAAAAACTATTACCTTCCTTAGTTTACTTGATAGCTTTAATTTTTCCCATTTGCTTAATCGGAGAATTATTTGGGTTTGTAAGAAGGTGTGTGTTGTGCTAAGAATTACCGGAGGTCTAGGGAGACAAATCAATTTCGCCTCCGCATCATTTATATATAATAAGCTATGTTTTATCAAGATCTGTATATTTAACCTATGGATTTCGATGAGAAAATCACGAAGTTCAAATATTGTTCATATTTATGCATATATATGGCATCATAGCATATGTATAAGAAGTCGTGATTATACATATACTTTTTTACTTTGATTGAATAACTAGATTTACACTCATGAGTTGCATGGTACAATTTTATATATTTAGAAATTTATCTTTTTAATCGAATTCATTAATTTAACTTTTATTCTATATAGATGTTTCAATTATATGTCAATCCCATAATTTATTATACTCACAAAATACTTTGATCACTTAAATCCTAAGTTAAGAACACATTTAAAATTTTACTTAGCTCTGAATATAAACACATAATCATCTAATTATTTTTATTTAATACAAAATTAAGTAAATATAATTTTTTATAAGTTTGCAGTATGTAATCTTTGTCTCCTTACAAATATATTAAGACAAATCATTTAATTCTCTAGAAAAAAAAGAATTGAATTCAAAAAAGAAGTATAAGTACTTTTAAATATTAATAATTGAAAGTTTATAAGTAATATAAAATATACACATTATAATAAATACAATATTATAGCTTATGTCATGGATGCATAAAAAAAACAATGCAAAATTATAGTTCAAATAAAGTGAAAAAAGATACCAAATAATAAATTAGCTATTTATTTGAGGTTATGGCTTGCTAAAGTTTTCTAAAAAATAAAATGTTTCTTCTAAAGTCATGCATATTCTTCAAATTTATATATTTAAAAGTTCATGGATTATTATATAAAAATACATCACGGTAAAAATTTATAATATTGGAAATAATATAATTAAAAACCGTAAACTAACATATCCTCCAACTAAATGAAGATAATCATATATAAGTTATGCATAATTCACAATTATAAAAATAAAATATCAAATTTTATGATTTTGAAAACCATAACATTGGTAATTCTTAAGTCTTTATTTTATCTGAGATTTATTACAGATAAATCAAATTATGTCGTGCTCCCAAACCAGACCTATGCGACAGACCCACGTGCGAACAATGCACGCTAAGGGTTTTAGTGGTTTAATAATAATTTTCGAACTTCATTTAAATAATAGCGAAAGCAATTTGAAGTTTATCAAAAGAACATGGATTTATTTTGAAAGAATAAATTTAAATCCAAATGATAAACAAAAGATCAAGTCTAGCGGAAGCATTATTAAGTGTTTACAATTAAAGCGTGGGAAACAATGAATAACAATGGAGTTCAAATAATGACCATCACGTGGGTCTTACGCCAAGTAAGACTTGGGAAAAATAATTCATAAACACGAACAAATGAATGGGTACTATGTATGAAGACATAGCCCCTTGTGCCTCGATATCGATTGACAATCGAATTAATTAAGTTAACAAGAATCATGTCATATGAATTCCAGATATATCATGCCATAATAGGTTCAACATCAAAAGAAATTCAAGTATAGGCTCAAATGGGTTTACAAATCAAAGAACTTCATGGGATTCAAATAGACATGCCAAAAGACAATCTCAAGCAAACAAGAGGGAAGAGAGTTTGAAATAGCAAAAGATTACATTAATAACAAGACTACATTTGATTGTCTTCTTCCCACTTTTACCACAACGCCGCCGCCACCGCCATCACCTCGTACTTGCATGTGGAAAAAAAATACACACAGGGGCTTAGACTAGGAGTAGGATCCTCTAAAGTGAGGTGAAACACAGCACCCCTGCTGTGCACCCTCCACTCAATAAAATAATACTACATCACTCAAATCTTATTTTCCTGTTTAGTTATACATTCTTTTTTTAAAAATAGTTTTTAATTTATGGTTTCAACAATGTATATTCAGTTTTTTAAAGACTATTAATGTTAATTTTATTTTTGTGAATTTTTGTTAAGGAACCGTGACCATGCCTATTCATAAATTAATTAAGAAGATGTAGAATTATATTTCATTTAATATAATTTTACCTATTTTATTTCTAGCATCTTTCTTAATTTATTTAGTTTAATAATTTATACTTCGAACATTAATTTGCGTATCAATATATAATTATTATAGTTTGCGATAATTATTTCATAATTAATTTGTATAATACTTTAAAATTCAACTAATGTTCAAGTATAAATTATAAATAAATAGGAAAATAAGATTTGAGTGATGTGGCATTATTTTAGTGGGTGAGGCAGCAAGGGTGCTGTGTTTCACCCCACTGTAGAGGATCCTAGTCCCACGGGCTGAGTACTCCGCGTACCCAGTATTCACGGTGTCCCGAAAACTGAATACACACACACACACACACACACACACACACACACACACACACATATATATATATATATATATATATATGATGAAATCACCATTTCACACAAGCATCACATAAGGGTTTTATCAAAATTAAACTTATGCATGCTCAAAACAATTTTTACCTCACATGGAAATTCCCACTCATTTTTGTGGTGCAACGTAAACGATCATTTCACATAATTCACATAAAACGCGTGATACACGCATGAGGTTACAACTCCTCCCTCCTCTTTATCTCTCCAACTTATCCCGCCAAGAGGGTGATCGAGCCCTCCTCCTTATCTCTCCACAATGCTCGTGGCATTTGAAAGTACCAAAACAATTTAACAGTGATTCATCTCTTTTTCAAAAATTAAAACATCATTTATTTTCATTTTAGAAATCATTTGAAAAGCAAACCAAGAGAAAATAGGATAAAGTAGTGCCCACTTCATGGCTTATGCAATAGTTGATCACTTTGTACCTCTAGTTGATGCCTCTTGGCCACAATCACCAACACCTAAATTATAACCCTTAATTACTAGGTGTGCTTATCAATTTCATGCATGCTTCTCATATATGTTTAACTTATCTAATTCATTTAGCATGCTTCAAGTAATCACCTCATACATAGACTCAACATATATCCATGCTTGCTAGGATTCATTTAACAAGTAGGTTCTTTCAGTTTAATCAACATGCTTGACAATTATGTACCAAGTACTATATGAGTTCCTCTAGACTTCCTTGACCATTTAGATGCTTACAATATTCTTTTGGCTTCTATATTTGTTTTAAGAGTGTATGTAATTATGAGACTCTCAAATATCATAAGATCCTATTACTAAATGCAAATAATTGATTGATAATTATGTAAAATAATTTTGAAAATATTCTTTATTTTTGAAAATGTGGTAATGAAGTTTAAGAAAATAATTCGATGCAATTTAGAAATACTTTATGACCTTGGACCTAAAAGACTCCTATTTATGCATTCTAGATAAAGTCATTTTCAAAACAATGCCGAATGAAATCTACATAGAACTAAGACATGAAATTTTACATAGAAACTAGATTTTTGTATGAGTATGCTTCAATTGACGATTTATGAAAATTATTTTTCGTTTGGGAGATATGGGCTGGGGGAGATTGGGTTTCCTGAACATTTCTGCTACGGGTCTGAAAACAGGATATAACTTTAAAAATTTATTGCGGCCAAAATACACATGATAATGACTTCAAAATGTATATTCAGACTATATGATGTGTCTAGAATCAAGAAATTAATTATTATAATTTTATAAAATATATAAACGCATTTTCAAAAACCATTTTTAAAATGCAACACAGAATGACACACAAATTTGCAGAGTGCATAACTTTCAAACCACATTATATTTTCACATGAAACCAACGCCAAACTCTTTCTAACACATTCAGGTATAACATATTTAAAGTTCAGATTATTCAGGTTCTATTTGACCCATCTGTCATAACCAAACAGAGAACTCATTTTACAGGCTTCATCACAGCATGCTCATTTCACTTTAACATGTATAAATTCGTGGCAACTCATCATCCATCAACATATATGTTCAATTTCAGACCTCAAACACTTCATATCATGATCTTATAACATAGATATAAAGTTATATCATGCATACAAGGAATATATCATCCCTCAACAACAACATAGTCAATATTGGCCATCTAACATGCATATTATGAATCCCTACTTCATAATATGCATGGCTTCTAAGTCGACATAGGGATTCATGATCATACATGCAAGCTCTTAAATATGTAAAGGAGTTCCTAAAGAGGGTGGATACAGGTTACTTGAAGGTTTTATTTTCAAATTTTGAGCTCCCTTCTCAAAATTTTTGAAAATGGCTCCTAGCATCCCTTTTTGCTTTCTTCTTGCTTCCAGTCACTTGTAGCCTTCTAGATCTACTTCATGGCTTCATGGATCTTCGATTTGCAGCCTAGGTCGAACCTTCCATGTAAGAATATGATAGGGTTTTCTTGATATTTAGGTAGATGAGAGTGTGGGGAGTGTTTTGGTGTGAATATGGTTTTTGTTTGAGTGGGTATGGGTGGTTTATGTGGGTGGTTTTGGGGCTGCTTCGTGTTACCTATGAGTCAATGAGACGAGTATTGATAGTTTCAAAATGCCTGATAAGTCGTAAAGATGATAAACAAAGGACTCTCATTTGAAAGAAAGTTTCGTATATGGACAGTACGACGAAAAGTGTAACGATAACACTCACTATTTTGGATGTGAAGCAGTTCGGGAAAAACTTTGACAAGCCAAGTAATGTCTTATGAGAATGTTGGATTGCCTTATTATGTTCGACTAATTATGAGTATCCTATGGGGGAGCGATAGTTCTCTTCTAACTTGGTACATTTTCTTTCATTACTCTAAACTATCGGTTTGGGAAGCCTTTGATTATCCTACTCGCTTCCAATTCTAAACTGACTTGAGGACATTGCCTTATTTAATGTCCGAATTATTTGCAATTGAGATGGAAGTTATTCGCAACATAGTGTTTCTCAATATAATTCCTTCGACACTTGTCAAGTTGCAGAGTAATTTTGCCACATTGGTTTTGTACTGCCTGCGCTTCATACCATTCTTTGAACTAGTTGAAATTATGCCTTTGGTTATTCTGACATTTCTCTAATCTTTAACCATGTGTGATTACACCTTGATCTTATTCTCTTCCTTGGTTGTTAACTTATTTCCTTTGAATCAAGTACGTTCACTTCTCATTTATCTTCCTTGATCTCTTGAAAATGAACAAGTTGTTCTTGTTCCTTTTTCCCAGTAGGCATAATTGTGTTCGTTTCTATACTTGACTTCTTCCAGATGAGCATGCTTATTCATAAGCTATCATAAATCGAACTTTTGGATGTTAGTATGTCTTCTTTGTTCAAGCATGCTTAGTAGCGTTAATTTTGAATAACTCATCTGACTGCTTCCTTGACTTCCGAGGAGTCATATTATTTGTTCGAACCTTGTTGTTGAGATTCTTTCATGATGATTTGATTATTATTCCTTATTTCTTCTAAATTCTATTGGCATGTCCACCTCTAATCAAGCATGCATAATCACACCTTCTAATTTGCCTTCTTGATCATTGAAATATATTCATTTCACAAGCATGCTAAGTCAATTTCGCTCTCATTCGCTTTGTTAAGATCAAGCATGCACATTTGAACCCCCTTATTATCGAGAGTACCGTTTCATTAAGCAATTGTGTTTTATTCTTATTCATTACTTAAATCGTTGATTATCTCCTTCGAATCAAGTATGTGATCAGTTACACATTCTTTTGGGTTTCTTAAATACAAACATGCTATTCCTTGTTCAAGCATGTCTAAATTGAAGCACGTTCTTCATCACTTCAATGAGTTATTATGATTATTTCCTTCAATTCCTTGGTGCTTACCAACTGAAGAGAACCCTAGCAAAGAAAGTAGAGAGTTTAACTCGGGATCGAGTCAATGGACTGCGTTGGGCTTTTCACTTGGAGAAATTTTCCTATGCCTTAATATTTCAAGACCAAGGAATGTCAGGAATATAGAAATTGTGGGAAAAGACGAGATCATGGTAGAGGCCGAGGCCAAGGGAAAACAATCAGAGGAGAATTTGAGCGTATGCTCTTGGGAGCAATAAAGATGAGGGCAACATATTATGGTTTTAATTGATATTTATCATCATGTAATGAATTAGTAAGACTTAAGGCAGAGAAGAATAGTCATGAACTAAGCATAGCATTGCCTTTGGGAGAAAACAACTACGATTACCTTAGTCTGTCGTGATTTAACAATCAGATTATATAAACATGAGATTTAGTAGTCGAGTTAAACATTGTGGATATGTAGGACGTGGATATAATTCTAGAAATGGATTGGGCTAACCGAGAATAAAGCGATGATTTTATATTATGCGAGGAAGGTTATGATCCCGCGGTCAGAAAATGAAGAATCTTTCGCTATAGATTTCGAAGAAGGCAGAGGGTACCGGTTATTTTAGTTGTGCAAGTCTCGAAATTTTTGTCAAAGACTGGAAACCAGAGACACTTGGTTTATTTGGAAGGTGAAGAGAAAGAGGAGTTAGCGATCCGGGATGCGCCCATCGTTCAAGAATTTGAAGACGTACTTCCTAAAGAGTTACCAGGACTGCCAGTCGTTAGATAAGTGAAATTCGTGATCGATTTAGAACCAGGAGCAGCACCGATTTCTAAAACACCAAATTGAATGACGCCTAAGAATTTCAAGAGTTGAAAGTGCAACTTCAAAAGCTCCTAGACATTGGATTTATTTGGCCAAGCGTATCGCCGTGGGGAGCTCCGGTCCTGTTTGTCAAAGAAGAAAGGCGGGTCGATGAGAATGTGTATAGATTACCGAGAGTTAAGCAAGTTGACCTTGAAGAATCGTTATCTGTTGCCTAGGATCGATGACTTATTTGACCAACTCAAAGGAGAAAGCACATTCTCTAAGATAGATCTTCGGTCGGGTTATCAATAGTCGAAAAAAAAGGACATACCAAAGATATCCTTCAGAACCAGATATGGCCCTATGAGTTTGTGGTGAGGTCCTTATCGATGACATCTTGATAATCGAAGAATAAGAGGGAGCATGAGCAGTATTTGAGGACGGTATTACAAACTCTAAGAGACGAGAATCTTTACGCTAATTTCAGACGGAAAGGTGATAGTTTATGCGTCAAGATAGTTAAGACCGCACGGGGTGAACTATCCGACTCATTATTTAGAGTTAGCAGCGGTGATTCATGCATTGAAGATATGGAGGCACCATCTTTATGGGGTTAAATGTGCCGTATTTACAGATCACAAGAGCTTGAAGTATTTCTTTGAGCAGAAGAATTTGAATACGAGACAGAGAAGATGGTTAGAGCTAGTCAATGATTACGACTTGACTATAAACTATCATCCAGGAAAAGCAAATTTAGTTGCTGACGCCTTGAGCAGGAAAAGAGAAGCTCAGTTTGAATGTTTGTTAACAAGAGAGGATGGTTTAGTAAAGGAATTCGAGAAACTTTATTTAGAAGTTATTTCACCATCAGTGAGACGCGGATGTGAGGTAGCCGCTTTAGTCGTCATACCTGATCTTAGGTAGAGAATCATTGAAGCG
This sequence comes from Plectranthus barbatus, assembly GCA_026898455.1. Lineage (NCBI taxonomy): Eukaryota > Viridiplantae > Streptophyta > Magnoliopsida > Lamiales > Lamiaceae > Plectranthus > Plectranthus barbatus. Next base: position 101,988 of record JAPKLW010001611.1, on the reverse strand, counting down.
CAGAGGTCAGATGCAAAGCTTGAGAAATTAAGGCAGAAGATTCGAGTCAATCCGATAGGCGAATACAGAGAAGCGCCTGACAAGGCATTAATGTTCAGAGATAGAATCTTAATGCCAAATGAGGAGTTAAAGAATGAAATCATGAGTGAAGCTCATGAAACACCGTATACAGCCCACCCAAGAAGTACAAAGATGTACCATGATCTAACGACTGTTTATTGGTGGGATGGTATGAAGAGAGACGTGGCTTTGTTCGTAGAGAAGTGTTCAGAATGTCAGCAAGTCAAAGCCGTACATCAGCGACCGTATGGAAAGTTACAGCCGTTAGACATCCCAGAGTGGAAATGGGAGCATATTGCCATGGATTTCGTAATCGGTTTGCCTAAATCGCAAAGAGGGAATACAGCAATATGGGTGATTGCTGATCGTCTAATGAAGAGTACCCACTTTTTATCAATCAGAGTGATCTATGGATCAGATAAGTTAGCACAACTTTATATTCGAGAGATTGTCAGATTGCACGGAGTGCCAGTTACTATTACGTCTGACAGAGAAGCGAAGTTTACGTCTCGCTTTTGGATGAGTATGCAGCAAGAGTTGGGGACACGCCTGAATTTCAGCACGGTGTTTCACCCACAGACCGATGGTCAATCTGAAAGGACCATCCAAACACTTGAAGACATGTTGAGAACAGTTGTTCTCGATCGAGGAGGAAGTTGGGAGCCAATCTTGCCACTGATTGAGTTTGTGTATAATAACAGTTACCAGACAACGATTGGTATGGCTCCTTATGAAGCCTTGTACGGAAAAAAAAAGTGTCGATCTCCGCTATATTGGGATAAAGTAGGAGAGAGACAAGTTCTCGGGTCTGATGCTATCAGTGAGATGATTGAGATTATTCATCAAATTCGAGACAGAATTTAAAAAGCTCAAAGTAGACAGAAGTCTTATGCAGATTCAAGGAGGGTTGAGTTACAGTTTGAGGTTGGAGATAAAGTATATTTTAAAGTCTCGACTTCCAAAGGGGATTGTCAGATTTGGAGTTAAAGGGAAGTTACGACCTCGCTTTGTAGGACCTTATGAAATACAGGAATGTATAGGCTCATTAGCTTATCGTTTAGCTTTACCTCCGAGCATTGGTAATGTGCACAACGTATTCCACGTGTCGCAATTGAGGAAATATGTTTACGATCCAAAACACGTGATATGCTAGGAGGAGATTGTTCCAAATTCCAATTTGCACTACGAAGAAAAGCTAGAGGCAATTTTAGACCGGAAGATCCAAGAGTTGAGAAATAAGTCGATTTCTCTTGTCAAGGTGTTGTGGAGTCACCATGGACAAGAAGAGGCGACATGGGAGTTAGAGGATAAAATGAGGGATAAGTACCCCGGGCTTTTTTAAGAACCTTAGCAAATTTTGGGACGAAATTTTTGTAAGGTAGGGTGAATGTAATATCCCGAGGCTAATTAAGCTAATTAATCGATTCATTATTTCAATAAAATAATTATCTTCTCAAATTGTGCAATAATTTATTTTAATTGTTAGCAAGAATACGATTAAATTTGTAATTCAAGTTCAGAAAGTTTATTTCCTAAAATCCAGCCAAATAAATGCTTGGAATTAAATATGGGTAAGAACGAATCGATCGGATTAATTTTCGGAGACCCGTGATATGAGATAATAATTTTTGAAGATTTACTATGGAATTATTTGTGAAATGATATATATTGGAATTAATTGGAAAAATAAGGAAATAATGCATGAGGAGGTGTCAATTTGCATGTGTTATTTTTTACACCTCAATGTTGGGATTTTGGATTCTTGCAAAGTGTGAAAAATACACAAAAATAGGAAATACAAGAAAAATAGAAAAAAAAAAAAAGGAATTAATTCACTCATCCCTCACTTTTTCTCTCTCCTCGTCAACCCCCCCCCCCCCCCACCCCATTTCCCAGCACCCCCTTCTCGCCGCCCCATCTGCCTGGCCCGATTCCGACCAGTTCAAACCGCTGCCAGCCACACCATCACCATCATTTGATAGCTGGTGCTTCAAGGATTCAAAGAAGCTATAGTGCACGTCGTGAGGTTGAGAATCAGAAGAGAAGAGATACAGAGGAGAGAAGTCACCCTGCCGGAAATTGAAAGATTTTGATTTCCAGAATTCTACCCATTTATATGCGATTATCTCGAGCTATAACTTACGTTTTCGTATTCCCTACTTCCTAGTGAACATTTTGATACCCTGCAAGTTGATTTTGGACGCCGAAAAACTCAGTCGCCGCCGTAGAGAGAGAGAGGTCGAAAGAAAAGAAAACAGGAATAAAGAAAACCCTCATTTTCGCAGCCACAACCCAACCCTGTAACTGCATGTTTTCCGGCCACCACGAGCCACCACTGAGACATCTCGACCACCATCTTGTTCCTTGTTCTATGAGGATTTCGGAAAGCACACCCACGTCTCGAGAGGAGAAGAGACAAGAAAGTTACGAGCCTGGAAAGGTACCCCATTGATTTTGACACCGTTACGACTTTTGATTCGAAAACTCGTACGAATCCTTGTTAAATCAAGATTGATTGTTGGATTTGTGTTCCTTGTATTATAAGGAGTTAATTGATAGCTGGAAATGTGAGTTTAGACGCCGAGAAATTATCATTTGTTGTTAGTGTGTTTTTGTTGAGTTTGGAGGCTTGAATCATGATCTAGAGTGTTGTAGAAACTTGTTGGAAGGTTGTTTTGGTGATTGTTGAGCTTAAAATGGCCAAAAACGTGAGTTACAGGTTCGTCGGTCGTGTCATGATGGGGAAGATGAGGTGTATCGGTCGACAGGGTGTATATCGACCGACACGCCTCAGTGAATCGACCAAGCAAAGGTTGACATGCACCTGTTGGTCGGCAGGGTGTATATCGACCGACAGGAGGTCGATATACTGGGTATTCTGGGTCGACACAGGGGGCAGAATTGAAAAAAATGTTTTTTCTTGTTCGTTCTTGATTCATTTCGAGTCGTTTTCGATTCCTGAGTTTAATACATGATTGCATGAGCATGTTTAGGACTTGATTACATGTTGGGTTGTGAAATTAAAAGTCAAAAGTTGATTGAATTGGATTGAAGATAAATTAAAGGATGTTGGTATTGAAATTGAAAATGAGTTTGGATTGTGAAGTGGTTGTTGGAAGTTTGTCGAGTTAGATTGTCTGTCCTTGTTTATCCATCCTAATTAGTTGTGTTCGATGATTGTTGAAGGTGGGAGATAAGGAGGGAAGTTCAGTCAGCTCAGGTGGGAACTATTTTCCGTATAAAACCAAAATGCGTTTCATTTTCTAAAGTATGTGTAAAATGTTTTGTTTTAAAGGAATGCTATGCATAAAATGTTTTGTGTTGCATATATGTTCCTTTGGTTGATTCCCATCAACAGAGAGATTGATTAAGAGATAAGAACCAAGGCCTGAATGGTACTTGAGCTAATCTTAATAATCTATGAAATGAAAGGTTAGCAAACCTTATGATGAGATATGTGAAATAAAAGGTTAGCAAACCTTACGATGAAGTATGAACTAAATCGATCGTGTCTCAACGCTGTGTGATACTGAGACCTTGTCCACAAAATTTGGTGACAGTGGGTAGAGTGGTTCGACCATTCCCAGTTGATCATCGTAACTTGGAAGTGGGCCAACTTCCAGTTACACAACGTTAAAACAGTTATGTTAACATTGTAGTTATCTCGAGCAGATGAAAATGTTTTGGATAACATGGTTGCTTTCAATAAAACCCTATGTTTGTTTGTGTGTGTTGTATAATATTCATAACTATAAACTGTATTTTTCGGGCATGTTTTCATAGGGTACGAAAGTACTCAGCCCCTCGTGTTATTTCTAAAACAAGTAGGTTGTAGAGCAGGGATGGAAGGGCAAGGGTGTAAAGACGACTAAGGATGATGTACAGATTTTGTAGGTCCTGTAATATGCATCTTCATATGCATATTACCATCACGCTTGCACCCACTGCACCGCGCTCTGAAATATTTTCCTTCCCTTTTGTTAAACTTTTGAAAGAATAAGTTGTTAAACTGCTTTACATTTAAAATGCTAATCGTTGTGTTTGTTTTATGGTAAACCAATTGATTACTTTTATACTTCCTTGTCGTTTTTAAATATTTAATTGTTTGAAAATATACCACCATGACTGTAACGTGTTTCGAAGTTGGGAAGGCTAATTGGGGGCGTTACAAAAAATGCAAGCACGAGAATTTAGGCCCATTCTACATTAGAGCAACATTAATTAAATCTCATGATTATTTATTTAAGGCTCAATTGCGTATTTAATCGATAACGAATATTATTTGGAATTAATTTCAAGATGAAATTCAGAATTAAAAATCCTAATTTATTGTATGTAATTTTCGGTCATCTTACCTTAAATTAATTAAAGGCGCATTAGTATATATATATATATATATATATATATATATATATATATATATATGTGTGTGTGTGTGTGTGTGTGTGTGTATGTGTGTGTGAATATCGAGGTATAATTCCAAGGATCAATTTCCGGAAAATATTTCTTATTCTTTCCCTATAAGTTTTCGGCCCTATAAGAACTTGAGAGAAGAGAATTATAATTTACAACCTTATATTATGTGGTGGAGAAATTGTTCAAGCATTTATACAAAATATAGAAATCAAGTAAATTTGAGGATGGAGCGTTTACCTAAATAGGCCTTCTAGAAGAAATTGTGGTCTAGCCATTTAAACTATTAAGGGCAGAGAAAAATGTGTAGGCATAATGATTGAGTCTTACACATACATGCAAGACTACACTCATTCCTCACTTCTCCCTCTCCCATAATGGACACCATCACCTTCCTCCCTCCCTATCACCTTTCATCTTCTTCCTCTCACCATCCTTGAACACACCCAAAGCTCCATTGTGGCAGCCACCTTCAAACCACCATAACCACCCCAAAACACCTCAAACAACCACCATTTTACATAAACCTCACCTACTCACCTTCCTCTTTCGATTGAACCCAACAATTCCCCTAGATCCAAAGTTTAAAAAGTCGTCCAAGGCTAGAAATCCCAGATCCATGGAGGAATCTTGAAAATATAAAGGTGTATAAGAAGATTGGAGCAAGGAAACACTAAGATCTAGCTAGGAATGAGCATTTTCGAGATTTGAAGGATATAACTCAAATCTGAATCTAAACCTCTCAAGTAACCCCTTATTTACCCTCTTTAGATCCTCCTAAGCATGATTATAAGATTGCATGTACAAGCAACCCCATATCGAATTTGAAGATATATGATGAACTAGGGTTGACAATATGCATGTTTGATGGCCATTATTGACTATGTTGTTGATTGATTGATGATATATTCCTTGTATGCATGATATAGCTTGACATCTATGTTATATGATCATGATATTAAGTCTTGGAAGTCTAATTGAACATATATGTATTTGGATTGTGATTTACCACGAATTTATACATGTTAAAGTGAAATGAGCATGCTGTGATGAAACCTGTAAAATGAGCTCTCGGTTCGGTTGCGGCAGACGGGTCAAATGGAACGTGATCGATCTGAGATTAAATATGTTATAATTTAATGTGTTAGAAAGATTTTGAATTTAGTTTCATGTCAAAATACTATGTGGTCAGGAAGTTATGGGCTCTGCAAAATCATGTATCATTCTGTGTCGCATTTTTAAATTAATTTTTGAAATTGTAGTTAAGCATTTTATAAAATTTTGAAAATTCATTTATAGGTTCTAGACATATCATAGAGTCTGCATATAAATTTTGAAGTTATTATCATGTATATTTTAGCCGCAATAAAGTTTTAAAGTTATACCCTATTTTCAGACCCGTAGCAAAAACTCACAGAAAATCCAATGTTCCCCAGCTCATATCTGTCAAACGAAAAAATGATTTTTATAAACCGTTAATTGGAGCATATTAATTCAAAATTCTAGTTTCCACATGTGAGATTTCATATCTTAATTCTTTGTAAATCTAAATCTGCATTGTTTTAAAAATAACATTTTCTAGAATGCATAACTAGGAGTCTTTTAGGTTCAAGGTCATAGAGTACTTCTAAAATTGCATCCAATTATTTGCCTAAACTTAATTAACATATTTTCAGAGATAAAGAAGGTTTTCAAGATTTTTTACATAATTTTAAATCAATTATATACATTTAGTTATAGGACTTAAACATTTTAGAGAGTCTCATTTGCATACACCCTTAACAAATATGAAATTAAGCCACAAAATATTGTAAGTTCATGGGCATGTAAATGATCAAGGAAGTCTAGAATAACTCATATGATAATTGATGCATGATTGTTAAGCATGTTAATTAAATTGAAAGAGTATGATGTATACAAGCTTATATGATAAATGATTATTAGTAAGCACGACTATATGTTGAGCCTATGTATGAGGTAATTACTTGAAGCATGCTAAATGAATTAGATAAGTTAAACATATATGAGAAACATGCATGAAATTGATAAGCACACCTAGTAATTAAGTATTATAATTTATGTGTTGGTGATTGTGGCAAAGAAGCATCAATCAACTAGTGGTACAAAGTGATCAACCATTTCTTAAGTCTTAAGGTTGACTCTACTTCATCCTATTTTCTTTTGGTTTGCTTTTCAAAATGATTTCCAAAATTGAAATCAAATGATTTTTTTTTAATTTTAAAAGCGATGTGCCACCATTAAATTATTTTGGTGCTTTATAGTTATTCCAATGTCACGAGCATTTAGGAGAGATAAGGAGGAGGGACACGATCACCCTCTTGTCGGGCTGAATTTTTTTTTTTTAGTTATATTTCAAAAAAATTATAAGACTCGATTCGATCGTGATATGGTCGAGCCCCCCGAAATATGAAGTTTTTCTCCACCCCTAGGGGGTTACCTCATGCGTGAATCACGCGAATTATGTGAATTATACGGAATGATCGTTGATTGTGAAATGCACCACAAAATGAGTTGGGAATTCCCATGTAGGGGATTTTTTTTTCTTTTTCAGTTTCAATTCAATAATTTAATAATATTTATATTTTATTGTGTAAAAGACTGATCATGAAAATATGAGAATTATATTTATTATTTTATGTTTTATCGTATAAAAATGTAATCACAAATATATTGTATCTTAAATAATATATTATTAAACCGTTATAAAAATATGGAATAATACACTTTTTGAAAGAAGTTTAAAAGAGTAACACCTGATCAATACTTTTTTGACAGGGACAAAGAAATAAAAATAGTTTGATGAGTTGTGCTAACTCTTTTATTTTATTGTAATGCGATTCAAATTTATGTCCTTTAATTCCATGTTTATGACTAGCTAAATTGGGCGCTAATTATATTAATATTTTGAATGTAAGTACGAGTTTAATTGATTGAATATGGTTTACGAATATTCCGGTTAAATTATCGTATTGAATGTTGCTGATTACTCTTTCATATATGCTATGTATATGATTTGAGACTTATAAGGTGATAGTTGGTAGTGGAATAGGAATTGACTATATAATAAATTAATTATCCGACCGATAAATCAATTAATCGTAGGAATAAATTTATTGATCTAATTAAACTATTGCTGAGACAAAATAAAAATAAAAATAAAAAAATATAGATTTATAGTGATTTACTTTTTACTTATCTGATCAAGTTACTGTTGGTAATTCGGGTATTTCGTAGTAGATTTTCGATGTGAAATATTTAATCTTTTCCAAATTAAATATTATCAACTTAATCTACGCGACGAGTAGATGATCGTGGTATATTTATTTTCTCAAATCCGAATTTCGGTGAGTGACAAATGAGTCCACAAAGTGATACAGTTGGTGGGATTATTACATAAGTAAGTTATGTAATAAATGAAGTGTCCCACATTGATTAATTAAACTAATTAATCTATGTTTATAAACCATTATGGTTGAGGTGTGTAATAATAAGGTGTGCAGTGTATGTGGCACCTGGTGGCGGCCTCGCGTGTCGCCGCAGATTTCCTTGCCTAGGCCAATGGCCAAGCGCAGACCCTGGCCTCGGTCTTAGCCCAGCTTGGTCTCGGTTTTCGGCATTTGGTCTTTGGGCTCTTGAGTCCTTGGCTTGGCTTGGTCTGCTGTGCCTTATATTTTTGGGCACTTGAAGTCAGCCTGCGAGCTCGACATGTGGACTGACATGACAGCCACGTGTTGGAATGCATCTGGATGGTTTTCAAGCTTGTTGAAAACGTGGTCAATTACACATGTGCGCGTGTCCGTGATTGACGCACACGTTACGCCCGTGTCTCCCGCCTGTAAATAGGCATGCATAGGAGCTGTCTCCTGTAACCCAGATAGTGAACAAACGTCCCAGTCACCAGACAGGAGACAAGCTCACATAGCCTTTTACTGCATCTTTATTCTCATATTGCTGCATCTTTTTTGTTGTTTTTAAACAACTCAGTTTCACCTCCATTCAGTTCGCCGGAGCTTTTCCAATCGTGGTGCTGCCTCGAAAAGGACAAAGTCGTTTTACCTTTGGGGACAATCGTCGTTCAAACGAGCACTATGTTGGCGAGTTTATCTTGCGGGAAGAGGTCTTCCTCAACTCGGCTGTGTTTTATTTCAATTTATTTATTTTATTTAATTTGTTCTTGTACTAGCAGTACTTACAGTAGTACTTGTAAAAACTTGTTGTACTAGACAAAATTTGTTGCCGTGTTTTCAGTCCTGTACCACAGAGCTCATATCGAAAAGTTACAATATCAATATGATGTTTCAACTTATGCATGTTTAAATTCATTTTTGAATGATTTTATCATCGTATTTTAACCAAGATATGAACTAATCCTTATAACCAATGTTTTCTTTATTTGAATTTAAATCATATTTTAATTTTCTGCCTTAATAACTGATATGAATTAATCCTTATAACCAATGTTTTCTTTATTTGAATTTAAATCATATTTTAATTTTCTGCCTTAATAACTACTTTCTTATTGGGTTGTTAAAAAAATAGTAAGAAAAGCTACATTTTAGTACATAGGAATAATTCGTTATTTCACTCTTCGTAGGATAGGTAATTTTATTATATTGTCATTATATTACTGGCCTTAGTGTTAGGAAATTTAGTGATCGATCAATTAAGCTCAAACGTAATAATTGAATTAATCTGCCTTGTACCTCTTTGATCTTCTTCTATAATGAACTTTTTAAATAACATTTGAGATCAATTTTTTTTAAGTAAAACACGTGATCCATCTTTGAATTTCTTTGCTTTAGTTCGTGTCATTTACTCACCGTATACCTAAACTAATTCTTGATATGTCTAGCCTTAAACTTAGGGATGACAATTGGATCGGTACAATGCAAGTCAGGTTGCGACTGATATTAACGTTTTACGCATCAATTCGAACCCAATTTTTTTTTTCGGGTCATAAAAGGGCATCAGAATACGATTTGTTTATTTTTTGGTCAACCAAAATGACCCAAAATGATTTGCTTAATTATAGTAAAAATCTTAATTAACATGATCTATTTAATATGTTTAATTCGAAAATAGAATGTTTAACACGAAATCACAGTATTTTCTCGTCGGTTTTTCTTACAATATGTTAGATAATTTCGTATTTATCGTTCTTAGATATGTTTAGATATCTTTGGTTTATAGATAACTTTAGTTTAGAGATATATAGAGTTTTAGATATATCTTGTTTTAAATTTAGATAGATTTTCTATTCCTATTTGATTTAGATTTCTAGTTTATTTTGTCTATATATACCTCATTCCATTCAACAATAATATTCAAGTTTTTCTCGTTCATATTTTCTGTCTCCCTACTATCAGCAACTTCTATGCTAGTTTGATGCTCTAGCATCACGTCAACTTGTCTTTTATTTGTCTTGCAGCTGCCACAACACGTGGCATCAGAGACAGGTTTGGTGTTCGATCCAAAGGGTCACGCAGCCATCATCTTTGGTGTTTGATCCAAAGAACAACGCAGCCATCGGTTTTGGTGTTCGATCCAAAACATCGCAGCAATGGCTTTGGCAAGGCAAGAACAAATAGATAACATTCAACTCGATCGAGAGATGGAGAACGCGGGTAACTTCCCTATTCTCACTCGTTCGAATTATGGAGATTGGGCAATCCTCATGAAGGTGCATCTACAAGCGCAAGGCCTGTGGGATGTAGTCGTAGAAGGACCAGGAAACCAACGACGTGACAGGCGTGCCATGTCAATGATTCTCCGAGCAGTGCTGCCAGAGTTAATTCGTGTCATTGGTGTTAAAGAAACGGCCAAAGAGGCATGGGAAACCCTCAAAATGATTCGCGTAGGGAGCAATCGTGTATGAGAAGCCAAAGCGCAGACACGAAGAATGGAGTTCGAAAATCTCACCTTTAAAGAAGATGAATGAGTCGAGTTTTTTGGAATGAGACTCAGGGCAATCGCCAATGATATCGAATCATTGGGTTCGATACTATAACCGAGCACAAGGCGGTGCTCAAATTCCTCCGGAGTGTTCCATAGCAATACCAACAAATGGCAAAGGCGATTGAAACCTTAGTGGACCTCAAAACCATGACCATTAAAGAGTTGATTGGTCGACTTTTGGTTGTGGAGGAGTACGACGAACTTGACAAAGCAGCCCCTGATGATCGTTTACTTCTCACAGAAGAAAAATGGCGCACCCGACAACATCAACATGATCGCGGGCAAAACTCAAAGTTTGGAAACTACAGAAACGCAGCCAAAGGAAAAATGCCAAACGGAGATAAATCAAGATGGTCAAGTAGCGCGCCTGCAAACAACACACGTAAGAAAGGAAATTGCAATTATTGTGGAATTGCTGGACATTGGGCCAAGGAATGTCGTAAAGCAAGACGTGATCGTGAACAACGTGAGCGAACAAATCTCACGAATGTTGAACCATTTAGAGCAAATTTCTTGCACGAGTTACAAGATCAAGGAATTGACTCTACATGCTAAGTCTGAATCTCTCTTCTCCAATAAGTCTGTTAACTTAGAAGGATAGTGCAGCGTGGCTCTAGCACGCACGGTTCGGACATCTTCACTTCCAAGCATTACGCAACCTCACATGCAAGAATATGGTACAAGGTATGCCAAGCATTGAGCACGTTGAGGAGTTGTGCGATGGATGTACTTTGGGAAAGCAACATAGAACACCATTCCCTCGCACCACGATATATAGAGCTCGACATCCTTTGGAGCTGGAGCATATCGACCTCTGTGGTCCAATTGAGCCACCAACATCAGGAGGAAATAGATATTTTCTAGTTGTTGTTGATGATTTTAGTCGGTTTATGTGGGCAGAGTTAATCAAGACAAAAGATGAAGCATGTTACGCCTTCAAGAAAATCAAAGCGAATGCTGAGTCAAGTTGCATTTATAAGATGCTTGCTTTTCGCTCTAATCGTGGTGGCAAATTTAATGGCAATATTTTTGCAAAATTCTGTGAAGAAATTGGAATAAAACACTACACAACAGACCCCTACTCGCCGCAGCAAAACAGAGTCACAGAAAGGCGCAATCAAACGGTGGTGGAGATGAATCGATGCATAATGAAGACAATGAAGGTTCCAAGAAATTATTGGGGAGAAGAAGTTTGTACATCAGTGTACATTCTAAATAAAAGTAATTGTCGATAACAAAACTTGGCAACTTGCATCGCTTCCAACCGGTCACAAAGCAATTGGAGTTAAGTGGGTTTTCAAGGTAAAGAAGAATTCAGCAGGCAACATTACAAAATGCAAGGCGGGACTAGTCGCAAAAGGGTATGCGCGGCGAGAAGGGGTGGATTATGATGAAGTCTTTGCTCCAGTCGCAAGTATTGAAACGGTACGTCTTCTACTTGCACTCGCTGCACATTATAGATGGGAGGTTCACCATATGGATGTTAAGTCAGCATTCTTAAATGGAGATCTAGTAGAGGAAGTCTACATCCATCAACCACCAGGTTTCGTTGATAAAGAGAACAAACACGAGGTTCTCTGATTGCACAAAGCCCTGTATGGTTTAAAACAAGCTCCACGAGCTTGGAACTCCAAGTTGGGTGATTCGCTGATTGCTCTGAAATTCATAAGAAGTTCTTATGATCATGCTGTTTATTGAAGAGGAAATAATCAATCGCACTTGATTATTGGCGTGTATGTAGATGATTTGATCATCACGGGCACAAGTGTTCAAGAAATAATAGAGTTCAAAGCCGAGATCCAGAAGATCTTTAAAATGAGTGATCTTGGTCTACTTAGCTATTATTTGGGCATTGAAGTAAGTCAAAAGGATGGGAAAATCATGTTGTGTCAAGGTTCTTATGCTTCGAAGTTGCTAGAGAAAGCTGGAATGAAAGGGTGTATCTATGTCACACACCAATGGAGAATTGACTTCGTCTAAGTAAGAAGGACGATAGTCAAGCAGTGGATGAGACATTATATCGCAGCATCATTGGAGGCCTTCGATATTTGGTAAACATACATCCAGATATTGCAGATGCTGTAGGAATTGCTAGTCGGTTCATGGAGGCACCGACGCTGAAACATTGGGCTACAATCAAACAAATTTTGAGATATATTAAAGGAACATTAAGATATGGATGTTGTTACAAGTCAAGAGAAGAAAAGTTAAGTTTGATTGGCTACAGCGGCAGCGATCTTGCGGGAGATATTGATGATCGAAAGAGTACTACGGGTATAGTTTTCTTTCTTAGCGGAAACATTGTAACTTGGACATCTCAAAAGCAAAAGGTGGTAGCTCTATCTTCTTGTGAAGCGGAGTATGTTGCTGCAACAACTGCAGCATGCCAAGGAGTTTGGCTTAGCAACTTTATTGATGAAATGTTTGGTTCGAGATTAAAGTTCAAGCTTTATGTGGATAATAAATCGGCCATCACATTGAGTAAGAATCCAGTTCATCACGATAGGAGCAAACATATCGACACCAAATTTCATTACATTCGAGAATGCATTGAAGCGAAGAAGATGGACGTGGAACATGTAAGCACGAACGATCAACTGACAGACATGTTGACAAAGGCGTTGGGATGAAACAAATTCGTTGAATTGCGACAAGTTATGGGCATCAAGAATATTGATGCAGAGATACGAGATTAAAGGGGTGATTGTTAGATAATCTCGTATTTATCGTTCTTAGATATGTTTAGATATCTTTGATTTATAGATTACTTTAGTTTTTATATATCTCTAGTTTAGAGATATATTTAGTTTTAGATATATCTTGTTTTAGATTTATTTGATAAGATTTAGATAGATTTTCTATTCCTAGTTGATTTAGATTTCTAGTTTATTTTGTCTATATATATCTCATTCCATTCAGCAATAATATTCAAGTTTTTCCCGTTCATATTTTCTGTCTCCCTACTATCAGCAACTTCCATGCTAGTTTAATGCTCTAGCATCACATCAACTTGTCTTTTATTTGTCCTGCGCCTACCACAACACAATAATGTAAAAATAAAAAATTCGGCCAAATAATTGCATTTAACTTAGTTATTAAGCTTGCTGTGATGAATATAATTTTCTTGCTACTTCATAGAAATTGCTCACCTCAAGCTAATTCAACAATCTCAATGTCCTAATTAATGGCGATGTGAGGTGATATTGAACTCCTACACACTAGCTAAATCAGACGCACACGTTAGTTCGATTTTGTTTAAATCCGATTTTGAATTTTTTTTTTGATAGAATCCCAATTTATGTTTTATGAACTCGTTTTAGCCTATATTATTTTTACTTAACACGATTCTTATATAAATTCAAGTTTATAAATAATTATAAAATGAAATAATTAACAAATTATTATAAAATATAATTCTTACTTATTACACGAGTTTTATACTGTATATATAAAAATTGGATCAGTGATCACTAAAACGAAAAATATTGATACTTAATAAAAAAGAAAATATTGAGAATTAATTTTATACACCCTTTTTTCAATTTATTAGGCTCACTTATTGATATTATTTCGGTATATTCCATTTATTAATCTTATTTTCTAAATGACAAGTTTTACTCACAATTAATTTATTAATTGGAATTCATTAAATAGGGCAGGATTGACAATCATATCAACAAATCTACTAGAAAAGAAAAGATAGCAAAGCAACTATTGGCTAACCATCATTAGGGCTAGCTAGACATAGGCAGCGTGTTACAAACATACATGCAGGGATAAAGAAAGAAATTTATGGAAATAAAAATAGTTTGACGAGTGCTAACTCTTTTATTTTATCTCTTAATGGTTAAAAATACCCTTTATTATAGAAGATGTAATGAAAATGCCCTCTTTTATAAACACATCTCAATTATACCCTAAATTTGACTTTTTCTTGATTTTAAAACTTTAATTCCAAAACTACCCCTATATGTATGTCTATTCTATTTTCCTTGACTTAACTGCGTTTTCAAAATGGTATCAGAGCCTAGGTGTTTATTTTAAGAAAAATTTATATTTATTAGTAATAAGTATTATCCTAACCAAAGAAGGAGACACACAGAAAAAATGAATCCGGACGAATGTCCGAGATGCGCAATTTTTAGGGAAACCCTGGAATTAATACAAGGAAATAAACAAGATTACCAGGAAATGTTAATTTACTGGGAAGATAGGTTGAACTACACCATCATTACGAGAATCACTAATGGATGGTGTCATGAAAGATACGTTCGTGTATGTCAACTTGGCATAAACGAATGTTCAAGGAACATCCGGAGATGGCAAGGATATCACGAAGATATTCAAGCTCAACAAGCAGGACACCAACGAACCCATCAATGATGGAACGAGAGTGTCAGGAGATCATGCCCAGATTTAGCGAGATCGAGGCACACTCGTCCAAACTCTCAATGGATCTAAGGGAGATACAAAAGACGATACAAAACTACGGCAATAGCATGTACGGCGTACCACAAAAAGTAAGGGAAATTTTCTCACAACAAGAAGAAATGTTTAATGTATTATTAGACATTCAAAGAAGGATTCAAACACTAGAACAATCTCAAGCGAGTTCTAGTAGGAGAAAGCCGATCGACTTTGGCAAAGTAAAAATTCTAGCCAAAGCCAGAGAAGAACCAAAGCTGACGGATAAAGAAAAGCTTTGTCAGCTGTTAAGAACTATCGAAGAATGACATCCTTCAATAGAATACAGCTAGAAGATCTACATGAATTGGCAGAATCCTTTGCCAATTTAAACGTGGTGGATCTAAGGATGAACGCAGCATAAAATGCAATCTTTCTAGGAGGGCAACAAATCCCACCTATACAACAGGTACCGCCAGTCGGAGATCAAGCTCAACAGCAGATGCAGCAGCAGATGCAACAACAGCAGATGCAGCAGCAAATGCAACAATAGATGCAATAAGAAGGGAACCCTCAACCACAAGATACAGAGATGCGGAATGAGCATGATTTCTATGTGGGGGAGGAATACCGAACAGAGAGGCCAAGGATCAATAATATCGTGGGAACGAGGGTGCAAAAACAAATCCCAAAGTTCCAAGATACGCCTCTAGGAAGGACAAGCCTAGACCCAATTCATCCATATGGTTTGATGCTAGATCTTGATGAAATCAACTTCAACGAGATAGAGAAAACCATAGATGAATGGGCGTCAGCCATGAGGATCGCAGCAGGAACTTTAGACCTGGATCGAGCAGGATTCATCCGATTATTGGAGATGAGTCTGCTAGGGATCGCCAGGACGATGTGGGTGATCGAAATTCCAGCAGTCAAAGCAGAAATCCTAAAGCCAGAATCATTCACAGCAATTGTGGATAAAATGGCTTGTGGGTTCAAATTCACGTTCCTTGGAATAGATCATTGCGGGGAAGGAGGATTGGCCGCCAAGAAAAGGCAAAAGAATGCAAAGACCATACTCAATTTAAAGCTAATCGACATGGAGAAAGAGTCGATAGACAAATTCTTCAAGTTATATCACATCTACCAATGGAATTCGGGTGTGAGCGAGAAGATTTGTACATAGATCTTCTTCACAAAATTTCCAAGCCCATGGAAGGAGATGTTCATCGACGAATATGTCCCAGGGAATCCTAATAATGTCGGAAGACGTATGTCTTTTGTTAAAGAAAAGCTAGCGGACTGGTGTACACAGGCCGCTCTACAAAAAAATTACAAGAAGCTCAAGAAGATGAATAAATATTCCCCTCTGGATTGCTCGGCAAATGATCTACCTACGATCATTGGAAGAGAGGTCCACCAGCCAAGGAAGAGCAGAAGGCATAAAGCTCATCCTTATTCAAGGAGAGAAGGTCCAAGAAGAGGATACTAGAAGCCCAGATCCAGATGGACCAGACAAAACGCCAGATTCTACAAATCTGGTCAAAGAAACGGACCAGTAAGAGGCAGATCCTCACGAGAAACAAGTTCGTCACAACGAACTCCGATGAGGAAGACTTTCCGAAGAGCTCATACTAGAGCTAATGAAAGTTTTAAAGACTGCAATTGCTGGACGTGTGGAACAAAAGGGCATATATCAATCAATTGCCCCAAAAAAAGAGGAGTAAAAAGCTTCGAGAATGCACCAGACATCGAAGAAGCAGTTTACTATCAAGATTTGGTACAGGTGTACCAATTTGAAGATATAACCTCGGACGAGAGTATATACGAAGAAGAAGAGATGCTCAGCAACAAAAGCTCTGATGGAGGAAGCAGTACAGAATCCGAACCAGAGTGGAATTGAGAGCCTACACAAGCAGCGAGAAAATGAGACTGGATTCACCAATCAAACTATTATCTCGCAAAGTATGATCGATAAGATCATGAGGAAACGCCTAAATATACAGAAGTATCAAGGCTTTTCGGCAAACCAGCTTGGAAGGGTGCTTAGCAACTTCAATCTCAAAGGAAGAAAGCACCATGTAATCTATCAGATTACGAGAAAAGAGATGTCACGTCCAATAGAATGCACTGGAAATCAGGTGGAATTGCAACTAATTCCATTCAGTGAGGTTCGAGAAGTGCTCGCAACGTTGAAGCCAGAGATAAGAAAGACAATGTCCTGGATTCATATAGGGGCTGTCCAGATTATTCTCAAATCAGCCCTATCAGCGGGATTAGATACGCCAATTGATATCGCAATTTGCGATAAGCGTATCAGAAATCCAAAGGATGCTCTACTAGGCACAATCTCAGGAAACCTATGAGCCAAACAGATCATAGGTGTTATTTACCCCAAGATATCTTACAATCTAGGGGGTAAAGATTTCAGTCGAGCCCTGACGCTGTATCAAGACTTCAAAAAGAGGGATATCAGCTATGAGGGAAACCGACCGTTTTCATTAACATATCAGGTATCTTATGCTCTCTCTAATTCCCATCATACAGATCTATATTTGGGAAAACAGTATATCGAGATACCAGATATCTTCAAAGAAGTGGCAAAGGTTATTGCTCCAGATAGAACGGAGATGCCACTACAACGAGCTACAAGCATCAGGATAGGGGATAAGCCCTTACTAACATATGATGAAAGCCTCAAATTGGAAAATAGGAGGCTATCTTTCCAAGGGGATAGAGTAATAAGTCTGCCATGGACACAGTCTGCAGGCAGCCTTTCCTATCGAGAAGATTTTCGACAACCAAGATATAGCAGGATAAAAATCCAATGCCCAGAAGGTTGGTGAGAGATCGAAACAAGGTTTGATAATACAAGATGGGAAAATAATTTTCCTTGCGATACCTTATATTATTTGCAGCAACCAAAAATCGGTTACTACAAAGCCAATGTGGATATTAAGGCCGTGACGATTGAGGTTGAAGGACGAGGAGGAAGAGAAGGGGGAGTCCTAACCTTAGGACTTGACTTCCTGGAAAAGTTCAAGCCTTGGATCCAGAAAGAAGATGGGATGATGAGCACTTTCAGGGGAAAACAACTACTGATCATATGACAAGCCCATTTTCAATATATATCTCTATTGGGATGATATATGAAAAATATAAAGCTGAGTACTTTGCAGCTTATATTGATTCAGGTGCAGGAATATGCACTGCAAGGCGAGGAGTCTTCCCAGACAATCTTGAAGAAGATCTCAATCCTATTGCCGGAAGAGATTTCTCCAAGAGAATTTTACTCATATCCAAAGGGGTAAAACAATCAGAAACTTTGATTGGAGGAGCAGGTCAGACACCTTGGTATAAGGTAAAAATTCCACCAATTTATTTCCATGATACAGGAGCAGACATATTGCTAGGAAACAATTTCCTACAAATGTTTAAAAGATATACGCAGGACAACACCAACAGAAGACTGATTTTCACAACAGTCTGTGATCATAAGATCATTGTCCAGCGGATGAAAGGGGCATTTAATAGACAAATGCCACTTACTTTTCGCAGCAAGCGTGGTGATGAAGGAAAACTTCGACACCCAAAAATGCAGGATCAACGGAGATTTGGAGAAGCAGTTCTAAGTTTCCAAATGGATAAAGATCTTGAGGAACTGGAAATCCAGGTTCTTAAGGCATCCTTAGTATCGCATCAAGATATTAAGGAAGAGGTACAAGTATCCCTAACCAATGTCAAAAGAAAAATAACAAAATGCTATAATGAAAATACTTTGGCATGGTGGGACAGGAACCAACTCAAAGCAACCCTGAAGGTAAAATCAGGTAAAGAATTTGAGTTTGTTAGATACAAGCCAATCTTGATGAATATCCAGGATCAAAAGGATATGAGGATAATCATCAAGGAACACATTGATCTCAAACTTATCGAACCAGGAAACTCCCCATACAGCAGTCCGGGATTCTTGGTAAGAAATCATGGTGAGATCAAAAGAGGTAAACCCAGGTTAGTCATTAATTACAAAGGTATTAATGATACACTGGAGTTTGATGGATATTTTATCCCGAGTAGAGAACACCTTATAAACTGCATACGTAATGCTAAGGTATTCTCTAAGTTTGATTGTAAATCAGGTTTTTACCAGATACGCATGGATGAAGGAAGTAAAAGGTTTACAGCCTTCTCAACACCACAAGGGCATTATGTTTGGAATGTAATGCCTATGAGGTTAGCTAATGCACCCCAGATCTTCCAAAGAAAGATGGGTAATCTTTTCAAAGATTATTTCTCGTTTATGTTTGTCTATATTGATGATATTCTGATTGCATCAAAAAATATAGATGAACATGTCAAACACCTTGAGATTTTTGCAGATGTTTGTCACAAAGAAGGATTGGTACTGTCAGAAAAGAAGACAGTAATAGCTACTCGAAAAATGGAGTTTCTGGGTATTGAGATAGATGAATCAGGAATTATTCTGCAATACCACATCATAGAAAAGGTGCAGAAATTTCCTGAAGAATTTAAGGAGAAGAAACAACTCCAAAGCTGTCTTGGAGTAGTGAACTTTGCAGGAATTTTTATTAAAAATCTTGCAAAGTATAGAAAGGTTTTTAGTAACCTCCTAAAGAAAGACGTTCCATTCATATGGACGGATGAGCATCGACAGGGATTAAGGCAATTAAAAGAGATTTGCAAAAATCTCCTAAAATTGGCTATACTGCAGGATGAGGATGATCTTATTCTGTATACTAATGTCAGTGACCATTGGTGGGCAGCAGTGCTCACGAAGATCACTCCACAAGGAGAAGAACCGTGCAGATATTGTAGTGGTTTGTTTACAGAAAGCGAAGCCATACGGTGGCATATCAACGAAAAGGAATTCTTTGCCGTTCGAAAGGCCTTTAAGAAATGGCCTCTATTTTTATTAGCAAAGAAATTTACTTTGAAAGTTGATAACACGCAGG
This sequence comes from Plectranthus barbatus, assembly GCA_026898455.1. Taxonomy (NCBI): domain Eukaryota; kingdom Viridiplantae; phylum Streptophyta; class Magnoliopsida; order Lamiales; family Lamiaceae; genus Plectranthus; species Plectranthus barbatus. The sequence goes on along the minus strand of JAPKLW010001611.1, from coordinate 82,165 downwards.
TTAAAGCTTTCTTAAAAAACAAGATGGAATCTAAGCCCGAAAAGGTTAGATTAATCCGATGGCAAGTTGAATGTCAATACTATGTATTGGATATTGTTGTGATAAAATCTCACGAAAATATTCTTGCAGATTTTCTAACAAGGGATGGAAGGGATTGAGGCTGATTCCATCATCACTGCTCAGAGGCACTTCACTGAAAATATGGAGTTGCTTCAAAGAGAGTGGAACGAGCTATGTCTTCATGCTGATCAAGCAGGAAGACTGCAGCAAGTCGACCGTAAAAAAGTCGATGCGCGAATACAAGCATGTTTGCAGGCTAAAGTACAACTTTGGTCGGCAATCCGAGAGCAACTCCTCCGGGCAATCAACTCACCGTTGGTAAAAGGAGAGTTAGCAGTACCGGCCTGTAAAACGAAAGTAGGGGAATCGAATACCTCTAGCACAAGCTCTAAGCCGGTGGATTCTTCGGAAGCATAGGCCAAAGAGAAAATTGAGGGTCAGGGGTCCAACCCTAAATCATCAAGCCAACCCAACACCTCTGGGGTTAAAGAGGGAGAGATTAATCTTAGGCCTTTGGCAGACAATTCTAAGATTAATACTAACAAAATTGAAGTTTCTACGTGGCAGGTCTATCAGTCCTATTGGGAGAAACTTCACACCAGACAGGGACTCAATCCATCAAAGGCAGGGTTGATGTTTCTGGAAAATATCCAAGGGTGTGGATGCTGCCAGGATCCAGTCCACACGATGTCAAGCAATGGTACGATTTTGGGGCATTAGCCTCAGTTCAGACCATGTCACCAGCCTTCGCAGAACTAAAGTGTCTACCCAAGTGGCTACAGGAGGCGGTTCATGAAACCTAGGCTAATAACAATCAGCTTAGCCGAGGTGACGTTCTGGAGTTATACTTCATTAGTGCAGCACCAGAACCAGCAGGAAAAGGGAATCGCGAGGCCTTCCATTATATTAGGCTTCGAAGACCAATATCCAGGGAGTTGGAGAACATTAAAGTTCCAGCAGAAGATACCCCATTAATTGCCACGGTCACTGAAGATCAAATTACCACAAGGCGAGCTTGGGGATTATGGGTCTGTCTTACAGAGATGGACAAAGTCAAGTTTCCGTTCAAATTTTACCAGAATTCAGCGAACGGATCTTTCCTGTTAAATACCATGACAGGAAAAACTACCAGATTTGCAGAAGACTTATTCGAGAAGAAAAGGTCTTTGCTCTGGGAAAACAAGATTGCGGTGAGCAAAGAAACTCATCGCAAATACTGCAACATGAGCCACTTTGGCCATTGGGCGAACCGAATTTGTTCTGATTGCCCAAACCAGAAGGAGCCAAAGTTTGGAAAAGGGTTCCACCCAAAAGCAGTATGGACAAAACAAGAGGAATCCAAGGTACCACGGGGAAAAATGCCAAGGAGGCCAAAAGAATAGTAGAGCCATGTGAATCAACAGGCTCTTGTGCCCGCAAGAAAACAAAGGTGGACCATACAAGTTGAAAAGCCAAAATAATGGCTTCAATAATGTTATGCCGACGCATAACAACAAATGCAGGGGTAGCTGGTGAAACAGTAACAGCACTCACAAAGAATCTGAGGCCAAAAGCAATGGTGTTGGATTAAAGCAAGGGACCGACAAGAGAAAATGGGCACATGCATCCATCTAACTTTCGGTGGCATTATTAAAGAATGGGGCCGAGTCAATTATAAAGATAATGATCGGCCAAGTTGATAGGGGATCCAACCTCTATATAAAGAAGCAAGAGCAAAGTGGAAGAATCATCGAGCAACTTAGATTTTCTTTCTTTCATTCTAAAAAATCTTTCCTCTCTGCCTTTGTGATAGTTAGTTCTTCTCTCTTTATGGGAGCAAGTTCTTTAGCTGCTATGAGTAGCTAAACAAGTTAGTCTCCTCCCAAAAGGAGATTACTTATGTAATAAATATTTATATTTCTTATAATAAACGATCCCTAGAGCTTTTGCTCATCCCTTCTTGTATTTGTATTTTCTTTACAAACCAAAGGATTGCCATACACCCGGTGTAGGAAACGAATCAGGGTTGTGCTGAGTGCTGATTGAAGGAGTCTTCGTGCAGAAAACCATAGATTGCGATCGGTGGTTGGGAGGAGCCCGTAAAATTCGGCGAAGAAATACCTGACGGTATTCCGGTAAAAAAGGTATGAATTTGGTGTGTATTTGAATTTTACATTATACGGAAGCATGATGGGCCTGATATGGTCGTGATGGACTATTTCCATTAAGTTGACAATATTTTGAATTAAGGATAATAGAATAAAGATAACAAAGGGGTATTGTTGAAATTTTATTTTTGAAGGAAGGGTATTTGAGTTAAAATGCATGCATTGGGGCATTTTTTAGATGGATTTATAAGATGGGACATTTCTTAAATGTAAAATAAGGAAATAGGGTATTTCAAATTTTTCTCTTATTTTATTGTAATGCAATTTAAATTTATGTCCTTTAATTCTATGTTTATGACTAGCTAAATTGGGCGCTAATTATATTATTATTTTGAATGTAAGTACGAGTTTAATTGATTGAATATGGTTTACGAATATTCCGGTTAAATTATCATATTGAATGTTGCTGATCACTCTTTCATATATGCTATGTATATGACTTGAGACTTATAAGGTGATAGTTGGTAGTGGAATAGGAATTGACAATATGATAAATTAATTATCCGACCGATAAACTTATTAATCTTAGGAATAAATTTATTAATCTAATTAAACTTTTGTTGAGACAAAAAAAAAAAAAAAGATTTATAGTGATTTACTTTGTACTTTTCTGACCAAGTTACAATTTCAATATGATGTTTCAATTACTTATGCATGTTTAAATTCATTTTTGAATGATTTTATCATTGTATTTTATCCGAGATATGAATTAATTCTTATAACCAGTGTTTTCTTTATTTGAATTTAAAACCATATCTTAATTTTCTGTCTAGTTTAATAACTCTTATTGGGTTGCTCAAAAAATAATGTGAAAAGCTACATTTTAGTACATAGGAATAGTTCGTTATTTCACTCCTCGTAGATCAGTAATTTTATTATTGTCATTATATTACTAGTCTTAGTGTTAGGAAATTTAGTGATCGATCACCATCTTGATCAATTAAGCTCAAACGTAATAATTGAATTAATCTGCCTTGCACCACTTTGATCTTCTTCTATATTGAACTTTTTAAATAACGTTCGAACTCAAACTTTTTTAAGTAAAACACGTGATTAATCTTTGAGTTTCTTTGCTTTAGTTCGTGTCATTTACCCACCGTATACCTGAACTAATTTTTGATCTGTCTAACCTTAAACTTAAGGATGACAATTGGATCGGGTACAGTGCAAGTTAGGTTGCGACTGATATTAATGTGTTACACATCTATTTGAACCAAATTTTTTTTTTTTTTTCGGGTCATAAAAGGGAATTATAATACGATTTGTTTATTTTTAGGTCAACCAAAAATGACCCAAAATAATCTGCTTAATTATAGTAAAAATCTTAATTAACATGATCTGTTTAACACGAAAATAATATGTTAAATTCGAAAATAGCATGTTTAATACGAAATCACAGTATTTTCTCATCGGTTTTTCATTACAATACATATAACTGAACTAATTTTTAATCTGTCTAATTTTCTCGAACCAATTGCACACTCTCAATCTCCTAATTAATGGTGATGTGAGGTGATATTATTTTAACCCCTATACACTAGCTAAATCAGACGCACACGTACCTAAAAAAGAAAAAATCTATGCTCCACTCTCCATTCTATGCATTTCTTCTCTATTTATTGTTTTTCTGGTTAATGATTTTATTGTCGACTTCTTCTACTCTTACTTCACTTCAGATTGAAAAAGAAAAAAAAAATGGCTGGAGCATCAGCAGAAGGGAGGCAGCTTTACGATGCTGCAGTAAGAGGAGATGCAATAGCATTCCAACAACTGCTCCGACAAGATTCACATCTTCTTGATACAGTTTCATACGCTTGTTCAAGAAACCTCCTACACCTAGCGACAATGAGTGGACACGAAGCCATTGTCGACATGCTGTTGAACATTAATCCGCAGCTAGTTCGAGATCTCGACTCCCAAAATCGTCGGCGCTCCACTTTGCAGCAGCACAAGGAAACCTTCAAATCACCAAAACATTACTAACAGCAGCCCCTGAGATGTGCTGGTCACGCGACTGTCAAGGCATGAACCCGATTCATGTAGCCGCCGTGAGAGGGCACGCTGAGATCGTACGGGCGTTGCTTCAACAGGATTATCTCCCTGCTGCTCTGGAGAGGGTGCATCGCGGGCAGACAGTGCTGCACCTGTGCGTGAAGCATGGCCAGTTAGAGGCGCAAAAGTTGGGTGAGTTTATTTCTGCAGTGGATGATGATGGGGAGACTCTGTTGCATTTGGCTGTTAGATGCAAGCAAGTTGAGGTAACTCTAGCTAACTCTCAAATTAAAGTTTATGATGTTAAATAAGAATGAAGCTAATCCAACACAATCTCAGATCGTAGGATACTTGGTGGAGAAGACCCAAATAGAAAAGCAGTGGCCGAATTCGAAGGGGAAAACAGCGCTGCTTATCTTGAAAGAGAGCCCTCAAGGTAGATTTAATTTATCCATGAGAAAACTCTTGGAGACTCATCGCAACAGAGACATTATCCCAACCTACTAGAAATCTTCATAGAATTTAACTCGACAGCTTTCGTCTCGTGTTGATTTTTAGTTTAAAGATGTGGGAATTACGTCTGTATAATATGTTTGCAAAGTATTTTGTTCAATTAAGTGTTTGTTTTACTGGAAACTAGAATCATACTCGTGCGTTGCACGGAAATAATTTTTATACTTAAATTTAAATATAAGATAATATATTTATGTTAAAATTTATATTTCATCCAAATAAACCTATGTACTATATATATTAAGAAAAATATTTTGATATTTTAAAAAGTTGTATAAAGAATACTAAATAAGGATATATACTTATAAAATATGAATAGTATTTATCAGATGATCAATAATAAAAATATTTTTCAGTTGAAAAATAATATATTCAAAACTGCATTAATAACATATATAGATATATTAATTTTGCAATATATTAATTGAATAACTTTGACATTTCTAACACTTATTAATTATTATATTTTTTAAATATTTTAGATTAAATATATTTAATTCATCTATGTTATCTAGATGCAAAAAATCACTAAGTTTTCATATTGTCAAAAATACATATTTTTAATGAAAGCATATATATCCTAAACTTTGTAATATTTAGAACTTGAATTTGCGTAAAAAAAACCAAACTTATTATTTAAATTTGGAACATGAGTGGAAAAACACAATAAACAATTTTTTTAAAAAAAATTGGAAATATAATTATCTCACAAAAATGAATAAATAATTGAAAGATATACATGAATTTATTTAATATATTTTATTTGATGTTACACGATTTTCGAAAATTTTGGAGGGAAATCTTTGGAACTCCTTTAGTATATTATATAGATTACTTAAAATGCTCAATTTTATTTAACTCTTCACAAAAATCTCCATTCTTATAACAAAAATAATCAAAATTATAAAATTTGACTTGTGAATTTGTTTAAGAATTAAATTTTTTTGACATGTGAATTTGTTTAAAGTATTAAATTGATGTAAATATTATTATGATGATGAGAACATTATAAAAATAAATCTCTATCCTTATAAACACATTACAATAATATTCAAAAGTATAAAATTTTACATGTAAATTTGTTTAAGTATTAAATTGGTGCAAATATTGTCATGATGATGGGATTATTATAAAAAATAAATATTAAATATATTTTACTTGAGAAAACATGATTTAAATTTAAAAAATATATTGCGGTCCGGAAGCCAGAAATTCAAAAATAAATTCGGAAGATATTTAAACTTGAAATCGAATTAAGTCAGAAACGAGTCTGGGTCTACCTGAAGATGGTTGGAATTAGGTCAAAAAGTTTGTGTAAGTCTTGAATTGATTCAGGTAAATAAAAAATCTCTTTAAAAAAGTTCATTTTGATTACATTTTATTATTTATTTTCTTTTATGAAAAAAGTATCAATTGACTCTTAACATTTACAAATTGTACTTTGAATATTTTTGTGATGTGATTATAATATTGAAGATTTTTGTGATGTGTAATAGTAAGAATGGGTATTCCAAAATTGTTCTCTTAATTTAAAATTTGATAACAAAATATACGAGTATTAAGTATTACTACGACTAAGTGAATGTGCCTTTTCAAATAAGTGTAAATAAGTTATATATAAACAGTTATGGATATAAAATTGCTCAATAATTGAAATGAAATTCATATTCTAAACAATAAGAGTCATGAAAATAGGATCTTAGTAAAATTTCAAATTTTCTCAACAATTTATTTGGCTAAAATTTGAGCATAATCATTAGAATGAGCAGTTTTAATTTTAATATTCATCAAACAAGTAGCAGTTTTCAGGCAAAATGTCACTGATGGCTGAAGCCTGATAAGTCTCAAGATACATAGCATATATGAAAGAATGATCAGCAACATTCAATATGATAATTAAACCAGAATATTCGTAAACCATATTCAATTAATTAAACTCGTACTTACATCCAAAATATTAATTAGCATCCAATTTAGCTAGTCATTAACATGGAATTAAAGGACATAAATTTAAATTGCATTACAATAAAATAGAAGAGTTAGCACAACTCATCAAACTATTTTTATTTCCATAAACTTCTTTCTTTGTCCCTGTCAAAAAAGTATCGTTCAGGTGTTCCTCTACTTATATATTAACGAATACTATCATGATATATATAGTACTTACTCCGTCCCTTGCCAATTGATATACTCCCTCCGTCCCATGTAATTAGTCCCATTCGGTTTTGGCACGATAACCAATGTTAGTGAGTGTAGTGGAATTAATATTTTATTGATGAGTGTAGAAAAGTTTGCCATTTTAGGAAATGGAACAATTAGATGGGACGGACAAAAAAGACAAATGAGACTAATTTCGTGGGACGGATGGAGTATTTCTTTTTGGTACGAGAATTAAGAATGTGAGTTTAAGTGGAATTAATATTTTTATTATTGAGTAAGAAAAATTTACAATTTTTAGAAATATAACAAATCAGGCGGAATGCCAATTTAGTAAGTGTAGCGATTCGATTCAAAAGGAACGGATGGATTATATAATTTTTTTTTTCTTCTGTCAAACTAGTTCAATTTTTATTCTATTGCATCTGCATGTATGTCTGTAACAGGCTGCCTATGACTAGCTAGCCCTAATGATGGTTGCCCAATAGTTGCTTTGCTATCTTTTCTTTTCTTGTAGATTTGTAGATATGATTGCCAATCCTAAGCCCTATTTAATGAATTCCAATTAATAAATTATAAGATTAATTCTCAATATTTTTCTTTTTTATTATCCAATTTTTAAATATACTCGTATAGCACTCTTAGAGAATTATATTCTATCATAATTTATTAATTATTTTATTTTGTAATTAATTATTTATCTACTTGAATATATATAAGAATCAGGCTAACACGAGTTCATAAAACTTGAACTGAGATTCTATCAAAAAAATTCAGAATCGGATTTAAACATATTTTTTCATTTTTGTCCAATTAAAATAACACAATTTTCCAATTTGGAGAATAGACAATATTATATATAATATGTTTTCACTTGATCTAATTAATAAAATATGTATTTTAGTTAAGGGTGGTTGTGACCATCATCCAACAAAATCAACTTCAAAAATTAAATTAAATTTTTTTGGATATATTTATAATGTGTTTAGTGAATTGATTATTTAAATTATTTTTCACATATATTTATATATAAATAATATATATTGAAGTATAAATATCAAAATAAAATAGATTTTAGGTTGAATAAATGTTATTGTTGTAAGTTGAAATGAAATTGGATTGTGGGTTATATGAATGAATGAAAGTGAAATAATTATTAGATTGTGTTATATGGAATTATTAGATGAGAAATGGAGAGCATATAAAAGTGTATATATAACCTTGGCTCTTCTCCTAAATACGACTGCTAGATCAGGATTGGCAATCATGTCAGGATATCTACAAGAAAAGATAGCTAAGCAACTATCATTAGGGCTAGACATAGGTAGCTGTTAAAACAAAAGAGGTTTCTAGGCTACATCCAGTAGAAAAAAAAAGTTGAACCATTTTCACAAGAAAAAAAAATCACAGGGGAAATTACCTTGGTAATATTTATCTATTAATATATTAAAAGATATTCTTTTCGTCCTATTAGAGTACTTTCATTTTTTTTGACAAAGAGATTATTGGTTGTGAATATAGTGAAATTAATATTTTATTGGAAAATGAGACTATTTTAACGGGTCAGATGAAGTAATACTATATCAAAATAATAGTTTGTCACTTTCTCTCTTAAAATCATTACATCAACATCAATTTTACTTTATTTTTGTATTATTTGATATATTTTAATATATAATAATAATAATTCAATAAAATCATGTGTTATTTTTTGATAAAATATTACGTTATCACTATTTTATATTAAAATAATACAAATATAATTAATAAGTTAATTATGTAAAATAAATTTTTATTTTTATAAGATTTGTGTTTCATCTATTTAATTATTATAGTATTTAACAAATTTAGATATAATAAATGTATAATATATAAATAATAATTTATATTATAACTATATTAATATATATGTGTGTTTATAAACTTATAATTTTATCTAATATAGTAAAATAAAAAATTAAATATATTTTTCGTGCAATTCCTTTAATATATAAGCAGAGAAACATCGAAACACTTTATAGAAACAAAACTAGTTTGATGAGTTGTGCTAACTCTTTTTTATTTATTTTAATGCAATTTAAATTTATATCTTTTTATTTCATATTTATGACTATGCTAATTTTCTATTTATACTCTAGTGTGCTAATTAATTTTTTGGATGTATTTACACGTTTATAGTAAATTTAATATAATAACAAAACTCATTATCTTTTATTACAACTATAAAAAAAAAAAAAATCGGCCAAATAAATACATAACTTAATTATTAAGCTAGTTGTAAATTGTAACGAATAGAATTCTTTCTTACTAGTTCTTAGAAATTGCTCACCTCGAGGGTCGAGCCAAGCATATACTCTATCTTCTAATTAATGGTGATATGAGGAGGTGATTTCAACCTGCTGTATACTATATCTCCTAAATCCTAATTAATTTCCGGATTTCCCACGCAGACATAAAAATAAAAATAGAAACTCCTCTTCTTTTCTCTCCATGCATTTCTTTTATATTTATTGTTTTTCGGCGTAATTATTTCCCTAAAAGAGCAAGTCTAATATACTCATAATATAAGTGTGAAATTACATATTTTATGATCCAAATTAGCAAAGAAAAAAATTATTTTTAAAAAAATCTTGATCCGTGTAACAAAATATTGATCTAGTTTTTAACAAATCATATTATTGTTCTAAATCTAACTTATAGTAAATAAAATAATTATTAAAAAATGATATTGGTGATTTTTTGAGAAAAGAAAACGTGACATAAATAATATTCTTTTAACTTCTTATTATCGTTGATTGTATAACTACATTTTTTTTTTATCAATATAATATTATTTTAATATTAAATAAAAATAGGTTATGACCTTGTAGTGTTTCATGAATGAAATACACTTAATAAATAATTTAGATTTTATATATGATATAATTAATATTTCTAAATTATGATTTTTGCCATGATTTCATGAGATATATACAGTGATAAAATATAGATATAGAATTAAGAAGTTTTTTATAGTGATAAAATATAGAGCATTACTGTTAGGAAGAATTCATACTTGATTGTTTTGATGTGTCAAAAGATTTTATATGTTGTGAATTGAAGCGATTGCAGACACAAATAACTAACAGAAATTAAAGAATGACACAAAGAATTATAGTGGTTCGAACTATACTCTACGGTCACTCTTCAAGCCTCCTCGGTGATGATCTTATTATGGTGAAGAAAATACAAAGGTAATGAACAATTACAATTGGTGGGGAGCACATGTATTTATAGGGAGATATTCCTAAACACATAAGGAACATAAACCTATATGGTAAGATATATCTTATACTAAATCTATCTCTAATAGATTTATACCTATCCAAATATAATATTAATAAGGATAAATCTTGTCTAACAAGGAAATAAGATATACACCATATCTTTTCCATATCTATCCAACTCGATCAACTCCTCGAGTTCCTCGACCTACACGGGCTCGGCCCATAATTATCGAACTAGTCTCCTTGAGTAATATTGAGACTAACTCAACAATTCTCTACCTTAGGCTCAATATCTCCTCGGCTTGGCACCTCCTCTTCAGTTCGACTTCAACAATTTGATCAGTTCCAAATAGTACTCAAACTTAGTACTTGGAACCGGCTTCGTAATCATATCCGCAGGATTATCGAGGGTATTGACCTTGTGCAGCTCGATCTCACCAGCTGCCACCACATCTCTAATAAAATGGAACTTCACATCGATATGTTTAGTTCTCTCATGATGAACATCATTCTTCGCTAGCTGCAAAGCACCTTGATTATCACAGGAAACCTTCATCTTTCCTTGATCAATCCTCAGTTCATTCATAAACTCGAGCAACCACAGACCTTCCTTAATCGCTTCGGTCAAGACAATGTATTCCACCTCTGTCGAAGATAAGGCAACTACCCTCTGCAGACTTGCTCTCTAACTAATCGCAGTTCGATACGATGTGAACACAAAAACCGTCAATGACTTCCTCATATCCATACATCCTGCATAATCCGAGTCTACGAACACTTCGACTGGGAGCCTTGAGCTCGAACCATCGTCTTCAAAGACTAGACTCTTCCCAACTGTTCCTCGAACATACCTGAGGACCCACTTTAGAGCTTCCCAATGCTCTTTCCTAGGTTCGGCCATGAACCTACTGACCATGCTGAGAGCATAAGCAAGATCCGGTCTCGTACAGACCATAGCATACATCAACGAACCAACAATGCTCGCATAAGGAACACCTCTCATAAGCTCTCGTTCCTCCTCGTCGAGTTTTCCAGCAGCACTCAACTTGAAATGAGCTGCTAACGGAGTGAGCACAGGCTTTACATCCTTCATTCCATGCCTCTCAAGAACTTTCATCAAGTATCCCTCTTGAGATAACGTGAGTCTCCTTTGAACTCTGTCTCGAACTATCTCAATTTCCAGAATCCATCGAGCACAATCGAGATCTTTCATCTCAAACTCATGACTCAGAGCATTCTTTAGTTTGGCTATCTCTTGCTTATCTCGACTCTCTATCAGCATATCATCTACATACAGCAGTAGATAGATTCGAGTCTCCATATTTTCACCTCAAAAATATACACATGGGTCGTGTTTGCATCGAACAAAGTACTGCTGAACCATAAACTTGTCGAACCGTCTATTTCACTGCCTTGGAGACTACTTCAATCCATACAATGACTTCTTAAGAAGACATACCTTCTTCCCAATACCAGCTTCCACGAAGCCCTCGGGCTGCATCATAAGGATCATTTCCTCCAGCTCTCCGTACAGAAATGCGGTCTTTACATTCAATTGCCCCAACTCCATGTCGTACCAAGCAACTAACGATAATATCAGCCTTATAGACCTTTTTTTCACCACTAGGGAAAACACCTTGACAAAACCCACACATTCCCATTGCGTGAAGCCTCGAGCAACTAGTCTAGCTTTGAATCTAACCCCAGAAACCTCCCGTTTCTTCTTGAAGATCCATTTATAGCTAACTATCGATTGCTTCTCCCCCGGCTTATCCACCAACTCCCAGGTGTTATTCTTCTTCAAGGAGTCCATCTCCTCCTTCATGGCATCGAGCCACTTGAGCCTCTCCTTACAACATATGGCCTCAGTATAGCTCTTTGGCTCAATGTCATCCAACTCTACCTCTTCCACCATAACTAAGGCATATGCTACCACATCAGCATATCCGAAACGAGTGGAAGGTCTTATATGCCTTCGTTCCCTATCTCTCGTGAGATTGTAATCTTGAAGCGCACCTGACCCTCGAACCACCTCGATCTCGCCATCCACTTGAGGTGCACTCTTCGACCCACTTGTCGGCTCCACCTGAATCTCAGCAACTGATCTATTTCCTTTGACCTTGTCAGACTGTTCCTCCGAAGCACCATCATGTTTCTCAAGAATACTTTCCCATTCCTCGGCCCCCTTATCCAGATATCCTACCAGCTCCTCCTTGAACACCACATCCTTACTAATGATGCACTTTCTTATATCCGGTTCGAGACACCATAACTTGTACTCCTTTACACCTTTGGGGTACCCCATAAATATGCATTTTAATGCCCTCCTCCCAAGCTTATCTTCTTTGACATTCGCATAAGCCACACAACCAAAAGCTCTAAGGTTGCTAAAATTTGGAGGATGACCAGACCATATTTCTTTTGGTGTCTTCAAACCTAGTGCAGTCGAGGGGCACCAGTTGATTAAATAAGCTGCAGTAGTCACTGCTTCTGCCCAGAACGACTTGGGTAACTTCGTACTGAACAGCATGCACCTCGTTCTCTCCAGCAACGTCCAATTGTACCTCTCCATCAATCCATTCTGTTGAGGTGTTCCTGCCATTGTCTTGTGCCTCGCAATACCGTGCTTCAAACAGTACCTCTTGAACTCCTTCAAGCAATACTCAAGGCCATTGTCAGTTCGCAGCCTCTTCACCTTTCTTCCAGTCTGATTTTCGATCAGCACTTTCCACTTCTTAAATGTCTCTAAAGTATCACTCTTATTCTTCAAGATGTAAACCTACACCTTCCTTGAGTGATCATCAATGAGGCTCATGAAGTACTTCGCTCCTCCATTTGAACTGACCATTTAAGGTCCCCATAGGTCTGAGTGGATGTAGTACAGAGTTTCTTGAGTTCTCTATCGACCTACTCCGAACTTTACCCGTTGAGGTTTCCCATAGATGCAATTCTCACAGAAATCCAGCTCTCTGATATTATCCCCGAGCAACAGATATTGCTTCGATAACTCCTGTAGCCCCCTCTCACTAACGTGACCGAGTCGCCTGTGCCACAGTACTGACTTATCAACCGTCACTATCGAAGCTACCTCGATCATCGTGCTCCCCATCAGAGTGTATATTCCATTCATTCGAGATCCTTTCATCAAGGTCAGTGATCCTTTGCACACCTTCAAAGTCCCAACTTCCACCTTGATTATGTAACCCAGTTCATCGAGCATCCCCAAAGAGATCAAATTTCTCTTAAGCTCTGGAACATACCTTACACCTCGAAGTACCCTTTCTGTATTATCGTGCATCTTAATCCTCACCGAACCCATTCCAACCACCTTGCATAGTTTATTGTTACCCAGAAGAACACTCGAGTTCTCCTACTCCTCGAACCCTTCGAGCCATGACTTATTGGGTGTCATGTAGAATGTACAACCTGAATCCAATATTCATTCCCTCTTCAAGCGCTCATTAGAAATTACCAATGCCTCTCCAGAGTCATATTCCTGCTCATCAACAGCTACATCCGCCTGTTGCTTCTACTCCTGCTTCGCCTGCCTCTCTGGACAATCTCTTTTTATATGTCCCTTGTTTTGGAAGAGAAAGCACTTGGCATTTGGCTGTGATCCTGGCTTTGGCCTCGACCTCGACCTTGAATTTCCCCTGTTGAAATTCCTCATCTTCGGTCTTCCTCGAGCCAATCTAGCCACCAAGCCTTCTCCGTGAGAGTTCTCTCGCTCCTCGTTCTTCTCATTTAACTCCTTCGAACTTAGAGCAGACTGAACCTCATCCATGGTCAATGACTCTCTTCCATACATTAAGGCTTCCTTAAAATTCGAATAACTCTTTGACAGCGCACTCAACAACATCAACGCCTAATCCTCATCACCTATCGCCACATCGATATTTTCCAGATCGAGGATCAACTTATTGAACTCGTCGAGCTGCTCGCTGATTGGTCTTCCCTCTTGTATCTTAAACAAATACAATGACTGTTTAAGAAAGAGATAATTCGCCAGGGACTTCTTCATATATAAGGATTCCAGTTTGGTCCATACTTCCGCTGTCATTTTCTCCTTCGACACCTTCCTCAAACACCGTGTCTCCGAGACTCAGAATCAGTGCACTATGCGCCTTCGCTAATGTATCTCTCTTCTGCTGCTCCGTCATCGTGTCGGGTAACC
>JAPKLW010001611.1:29371-58712 GCA_026898455.1 Plectranthus barbatus | reverse complement strand
AAAGCGGACAATATCATACTAATGTCGGAGTCTCGGTCCCCAACAAATCGTTGGAACCTGCAGAAAATTCAATCAAACGCGCCGAATAACAAATGAGGGATAATATAACTGATTTATAAAATAAACCAGTGGATATAAATGCAAACAACGGTTGTATACACAAATCTCACTACATGTTTTTGAGCGCGTTTAGGAGAGAGAAAGGAATTGCTTGGCGGTCTCATCAATGGTTGTTGGAAAGGGAAGAAAGTATTTGAGAGAGAGAAAAAAAAAAGAAGCGGGGGACGTACGGTGCAGGCGGCTTACGTGCTGACGACGGTGGTGTGCGTACGGACGGCGGACGGCCGTGTCGACGGCAGGCTTCTTGGCAGCGTGCGTGCGGCAGCAGCCAGGAGGAGGAAGAGGAAGAATAGTGCGATTTCAAAAAAGGGAGGGGAAATTAGAGATTTTATTAAGTTTAAGATTAATTTTAGATTTAAAATTATAAATAAAATATATAACAACACTTAAAAGACAACAGTAAAATATATTTGTTATCTTTGGTGGAATACACAACACTTAAACAACAACGGTGTGAATAAACCGTTGTCTTTTTGCGTTTTAAGATTCCAATAGACAACGATTTAGGCTAATATCACTATACGACAACGATTTTAAGCCTAAACCGTTGTCTTTTCAGTGTTGTCTATGAGCTTTTTTCTTGTAGTGAATGCAGACGAGATTTATTTAGTCCTGAGCGTTGGATCACCAATTGGATGGCCGAGATTAGTTCTTATTTTCACATGGTAAGGAGAGTTCTCATATGATCACTCCTATATATATATATATTGAGAGAGAGTGGGGGTTGTGATCATGTTATAACACCTCTCCATATAATAACATAATAACTACAAAATAAATTTGTTATCAACTGAAAAATGTCTCAGGTAGTGCAAAAGAAAATGCAACATTTTTTCTGCAAAATTGATAAATTTGAGCATGGTTTAGGTGAAATTAATGCATTTTTTTTTTATCAAAATCTAGTACCATAACATTTTATATGGGAGATTGATGCATTTTTTAAAATGCATCAATCCTACTTAAAAATGATGCATTTGTCTGCAGTATACATTTTTCAGTCCTAAACACTGCATTTTTAGTTATTTTTATTATTAGGGAACGTGTTACTATATATATTAGTTTTGATTCCAATTACAAATGCAGTAAAGATTTTGTTAATTCCTCGAATAAAAACTTCAATATGTTTAACAAAATTCATACAATATTTTCGCGTCAATTTTACATTACAATAATGTAAAAATAGAAAATTCGGCAAAATAAATACACAACTAAGTTATTAAGTTTTTGTAATGATTAGAATTGTTCTTGCGCCTACTTCTTCGAAGTTGCTCACCTCGAGCAAAGCACACACTTAATATAATGGTGAGGTGAGGTGATATTCCACCTGCTGTACACTATATCACTGGCAATCTTCTATTCTTATATCACTTTCACTGGCAGATTTGCTACATCATATTGACAAAAAAAAAAAAAAAAAAAACTAAAGAAGAATGGCAGGAGCAGCAGAAGGGAGGCAACTTTATGATGCTGCGGTAAGAGGAGATGAAATAGCATTCCAACAACTGCTCCAACAAGATTCACATCTTTTGGATGCAGTTTCGTATGCATGTTCAAGAAATCTCCTGCACATAGCGACAATGAGGGGACACGAAACCATCGTCAACATATTGTTGAACATTAATCCGCAGCTAGCTCGAGATCTTGACTCCCAAAAATCGTCGGCGCTCCACTTTGCAGCTGCGCAAGGGAACCTTCAAATCACCAAAACATTACTAACAGCAGCCCCCGAGATGTGCTGGTCACGAGACTGTCAAGGCATGAACCCGATTCTTGTAGCCGCCGTGAGAGGGCACGTTGAGATCGTACGGGAGCTGCTTCAACATGATTATCTTCCTGCTGCTCTAGAGAGGGCGCATCGCGGGCAGACAGTGATGCACTTGTGTGTGAAGCATGGCCAGTTAGCGGTGCTAAAGGTTTTGGTGGAGAAGTTGGGTGAGTTTGTATTGGAAAACTTAAATCATCAAGAGTACGTGTCGTTCAACATTCATAGAACCATATTTATTTTTTGGAAATTGGGGGATGAACCAATTTACTAGATATTAATTATAGTAGTTGAGGAGACAAGTATTATGTTATAAATAGCTGTAACAAATCAAATGAATTAAGAGAGAGTAAAACAAAATTTCATGTCTGCTTTTATTTTCAATAATCTGGCATCAGAGCCAGCGAAATAGAAGGGAGGGGGAGAGAGTCGACCTGTAACAAAAAAGGGATAGAGAGTATTGTGAGAAGTTGTGAGAGATGGCAGGTCTGACTAATGGTATTCCATTGCCCAAGTTGACAAAGGGTGTCAATTATGATTCATGGAGAGTGCAAATGAAGGCACTATTAGGCTCCAAGATAACTGGGACGTGGTAGCAGAGGGGTACGACGAACCGGAGAATACCAATGGGTATACAAATGCCCAACTGAATGCCTTAAAGGCAGCTCGAGCAAAAGACAAAGGGGCTATGTACTTACTATACCGAGCCATTGATGAGCCTGGCTTTGAGAAGATTTCCAATGCCAAGACTTCAAAGGAGGTGTGGGACATACTCGAGAGAACGAACAAAGGAGACGAACGTGTGAAGCAAGTGCGGCTTCAAACCCTGCGAGGTGAATTCGAAAGCATACAGATGAAGGAATCAGAGAATGTATCAGAATTTATCACTCGAGTGGAGGTGGTGGTAAATAAACTGAATCAGAATGGCGAGAATCTTTCGGCGAACCGAGTCGTCGAGAAAATCCTAAGATCACTAACAAATGACTTCGAAAACATCGTATGTGCAATCGAGGAGTCCAAAGATCTGTCAACACTCACCATCGAGGAGCTTGGAGGATCTTTGGAGGCATATGAACAAAGAAGGAAGAAAAAGAAAGGGGAGTGTCTGGAACAAGCTCTCCAAACAAAGGCAACCATCAAGGATGAAAAAGTTCTCTACACTCAAAATAATAGAGGGCAAGGAAAAGGCATGAGTAACGGAGGAAGAGGAAGAGGAGCGCATGGAAATGAACAAAACTGGCGAGGTCGAGGTCGAGGTCGCATGCAGGGGAGAGGAGGTCGAACAAACACAAATAGCATCATTGAATGCTATAACTGCGGGAAGTCTGGACATATCGCTAAAGAGTGTTACTCAATAAAATGCTACGCCTGTGGAAATTTGGGTCACATCTCAAAGGACTGCAGATCCGAAAAAAGTAAGGAGGAGACAGTCAATCTTCTTGCCAAGGATGAAGATGAAGGATTGCTGATGATGACCAGCATTCCAAAGATCGAGATCAAATCGAACTGCTCCGAAAAAAGTGTTTGGTATCTTGATACTGGTGCAAGTAACCACATGTGTGGTGACAAACATCTTTTCAAGATACTTAAGAATGAAGAATCAGGATTTGTCTCTTTTGGGGACGCCTCAAGGTTGCAGTCAAAGGTTGAGGAACAATACATTTTCAGCGAAGAGATGAGCGAGTTGGAGAAATCAGAGACGTATACTACGTGCCTGATCTCAAAAGTAACATATTAAGTATGGGATAACTAATGGAAAAAGGATACTCTGTGATGATGAAAGATCGAGAAATGGAGCTGAAGGACAAATTTGGAAGGCTTGTGGCTCGAGTAGAAATAAAGAAGAATTGCATGTATAAACTCGAGCTGAAGATTCTTCAAGACAAGTGCTTGCAGCTCGATGTGAAGGATGAAGCCATGAAATGGCATTATCGGTTCAGTCATCTTCACTTCGTGGATTAGCAAAATTGGCAGAAAAAGAGATGGTGGTCGGACTGCCCAAAATGGAGTTCGAAATAAGGTTTTTTGAAGAATGCGTAATCGCAAAGCAGGCGAGGAGCCCCTTTCCCGAAATTTCAGAGTACCGAGCAAGTGAGCAACTCGGACTAATTCATACCGATCTGTGTGGACCAATAACTCCAGAATCGTTCATTGGTAAGAGATACTTTATCTCTTTTATTGATGATTATTCAAGAAAAACATGGGTTTATTTCTTGAAGGAAAAACCTGAGGTCTTCGAAACATTCAAGAGATTCAGAATAATGGTAGAAAAGGAGTCAAGTAAGGTGATCAAAGGAGTTCGATCTGACAGAGGAGGTGAATATTGCGAGGAACATGGGATCAGACGGTTTCTAACAGCACCATACTCTCCGCAGCAAAACGGGGTGGCAGAAAGAAAAAATCGAAACACTCTTGACATGGTTCGATCTATGCTGAAAGGAAAGAATATGCCGAAGGATTTCTGGGCCGAAGCAGTTCGATGTGCAGTGTATGTTCAAAACAGATGTCCACATACGAAGCTTGTGGAGAAAACACCTCTGGAAGTTTGGTGTGGTAAGAAGCCAAATGTCTCTCATCTAAAGGTGTTCGGTAGTATTGCCTATGGGCAAGTACCAAGTCAGAACAGAACAAAGCTGGAAGATAGGAGTAGGAAATACATTTTTATTGGGTATGATGAGTACTCTAAAGCCTATAGATTACTCGATCCTGCCAACAATAAAATAGTAGTGAGTCGAGACGTTCACATAGAAGAAACAAAGCAATGGTGTTGGGATGATCCGATTAAAGAAAACACCAGTATGGAGGATGTCGTGCCCTTAACAACAACAGCCATCGAACTCTCAAGTGAAGAAGCCGAACCACGACAACCAAGGATGAGAAGTCAGCAGGGAATATACGACACTACGAACGAGATTCATGTCGTATGTCTCATGGCAGATTCTGAAGATTTGAATTTTGATAAAGTTGTCCAGGATAAGAGGTGGAAAACAGCCATGGATGAGGAGATCGCAGCGATTGAACGAAATAAAACGTGGGAACTAACCAATCTTCCTGAAGGAGCTCGACCCATCGGGGTAAAATGGGTGTACAAAAGAAAGATAAATGTTGAAGGAGAAGTTGAGCGTTACAAAGCTCGATTGGTGGTGAAAGGCTACAAGCAAAAGGAAGGGATCGACTATGATGAAGTATTTGCTCCTGTCACAAGAATGGAGTCGATCCGACTTCTAATTTCACTAGCTGCACAAAGCAAATGGCCGATCTTCCAGATGGATGTGAAATCAGCCTTTTTAAACGGAGTACTGAAGGAAGAAGTGTACGTCAAGCAACCTCTCGGGTACATGAAAGAAGAAGATGATAGGAAAGTGTTGAAGTTGAAAAAAGCGCTCTACGGATTAAAACAGGCCCCTCGAGCCTGGAATGAGAGAATTGACAAGTACTTCAAGGAGAATGGATACGAACAATGTCCATTCGAACACGCTCTGTACATGAAGAAAACAGAGAAAGATATAATGGTAGTTGCTCTCTACGTCGACGACCTTATATTCACTGGAAGTAATGTAAAGATGATCAGCGAATTCAAGGAAGTGATGAAGAAGGAGTTCGAAATAACAGATTTGGGATTGATGAAGTATTTTCTGGGGCTAGAGGTGAAGCAGTTCGAAGAAGGGATCTTCATATCTCAAGAAAGATATGCATTAGAGATTCTGAAAAAATTCAAAATGGAGGACTGCAACCCAGTTTCAACTCCAATGGAACCTGGTACAAAATTTTCAAGAGTTGATGGTGGAGATCGGGCTGACCCCAAAAGATATCGAAGTCTAATCGACAGTCTGAGGTATCTTACAAATACGAGGTCTGATCTTATGCTAAGTGTTGGGATAATGAGCAGATTCATGGAAGATCCAAGTTATACTCACTGGAAGACGTTAAAGAGAATTCTGAGGTATGTTCGAGGAACGACATCGTTGGGTCTTTTCTATTCAGAATCAAATAATTACCAACTGTCGGGCTACTCGGATAGTGATTGGTGCGGTGATATTGATGATCGTAAAAGTACTTTGGGGTATGTATTCTTACTCGGGAACACGGCTTTTACATGGATGTCGAAGAAACAACCTATCGTGGCTTTGTCGACCTGTGAAGCTGAGTATATGGCTGCTTCGTTGAGTGTCTGTCATGCAGTTTGGGTTTTGAATTTGCTGAAGTATCTGGGAATAAACCAAAAGGAAGGAACTGTGATTCATGTTGATAACAAGTCAGCAATCGAGTTGGCTAAAAATCCGGTCGATCATGGAAGAAGCAAGCATATTGATGTTCGCTTTCATTTCATTCGAGAACAAGTCAAAGAAGGGAGAGTTAAATTAGAGCATGTGGAAAGTCGAGCTCAAGCAGCAGACATTTTCACCAAACCATTGTCAACCACTCTACGGGAGAACTGCAAAAGGTTGATTGGTATGAGAGATGGGAGAAGCATTTAAGTTTTAGGGGGAGATTTGTTGGAAAACTTAAATCATCAAAAGTACCTGTCGTTCAACATTCGTAGAACCATATTTATTTTTTGGAAATTGGGGGATGAACCAATTTACTAGATATTAATTATAGTAGTTGAGGAGACAAGTATTATGTTATAAATAGTTGTAACAAATCAAATGAATTAAGAGAGAGTAAAACAAAAATTTCCTGTCTGCTTTTATTTTCAATAGTTTGTTTGTGCAATGGATGATGATGGGGAGATGGTGCTGCATTGGGCTGTTAGATGCAAGCAAGTTGAGGTAACTCTTAACTCTAAAATTAAAGTAAATGATGTTAAATAGGAATAAAACTAATTCAACACAATCGCAGATCATACGTTACTTGGTGGAGAACACCGAAATAGAAAGGCAGTGACTTCGAAGGGTGAAACAGCGCTGGGTATCTTGAATGGGAGCCCTCAAGATGCATCTTGTTTACCCATGAGAGACCTTTTGGTAAGTAGGTCTTCACTCTCACGGATCAGACGATTCATCTTTCTCAAGAAGATGAGCAACACCATAATGACGGTGATGATCCTGATAGCCTCCATGGCGTTTGCCGCCATCATCAGCCCCCCTGGCGGCATTTGGCAGGAAAACTCATCGCAACACAGAGCTGGCCAAGCTGTGATGGCGTACAATCATCCCACTCCATACAAATTCTTCATCAAAACTAACTCGATAGCTTTCGTCTTTTCCATCCTCACGATATATCTGACATCCGCTGGACTGACGAAGAAAAACAACCCATTCGTCTCGTTGGCAATCTGCCACAGTATGTTTTGTTCGCTGTTCTTCATCTTATGTAGTTATGTAGCTTCAATATCAGCGTTGACTCCCCGTCCCAATATAGAAGTAGGTTTCATTATTTTCATATTTTTTGGGTTTCTCATTAACATTGTGTTTTGTAATCGCACTAGGTAAACATAAACCTAAAACTTAGTGGTTTGCAGTTAAAAGGTGTGGGAATTATGTTTGTATAATAGGCTACTAGTATTTCATCCATCCAAGTATGTCAAAGTTCATGTGTGTTCTCAAATATTGTAAATATATATAACACATAAAATTGCTCAATAATTAAAATAAGATTTACATTCTAAATATCGGTAACTTTCTTAAACAATAAGAGTCATGAAAATAGGGTTTTCTTAGTAATTAGAATCTGACTAAAATTTGAGCGGAGTCATTTTTAAAGGTGGAATTTTGAAAGGATATTTCTAATAAGAATACTAAATAAATTGGAAATAAAGAGGACAACTAATAATTGAAGTAAATGCTTGATTGTAAATAGAGCTTAAAGACTTGACTTTTATTGCTGTAGTTATTGCTTGAATTCAATGTGTCTATTACTCATAATTACAACCTTATTTATAGGGGTGAGTATTCTCTTATTCGGTTCAGTTTTGGCCAATAAAATAACCGAACCGAAATAACCGAATTTATATTTTGCATAACCGAACCGAACCGAATTACCGAAATAACCGAACCGAAATTTTTGTTCGGTTTTCGGTTATAACTGAATTTTAATATAAATTTAATAAATTAATAAAATTAAAAATAAAAAAATAAAATTTTTATATATTTATATTAATGAATATATTAAAATTTTATTTATATAATATATTTTTAATTTATATATTTTAATATATATTAAAAATATAATTATATATTAATTTAAATATATATATTATATATTTAATAATAATATATATATAAATTCGGTTATTCGGTTATTTCGGTCTGGAAAAAAAATAACTGAACCGAAAACCAAAAAACCGAAATATTAAAAAAAAATAACCGAACCGAACCGAAAACCGAAATAACCGAACCAAAATAACCGAAATTTTTTCGGTTCGGTTCGATTTTTGGTTTTTTCGGTTTCTTGCTCACCCCTACTTATTTATAGAAAGTAAATACAAAAGGTGTCTACAAATGAAGAGTCAGAATACTTCGGCTGAATCAGCTTATCGAACGGATGCGTCACTTCGTGTCTGAAGCGGTTCCTCCACTGATTAAGCATTCTTCGAGAATCTACTTCTTTGGTCGAGTTCGGGCTATAGAGCTCGGTTGATGGACAGTTCGGTTCGAACCGGACCTTCAAGTTCGAACTGGTCGAAGAGCATGCCTTGGACAAATATTACTCATGTCTCCCTTTCTTGGGCTTTCTTCTTTGATGGACTCCAAAATGGGCTCGCTCTTGTTTGGGTCATAACAATAGCCCCCCGGCTCTCGTCCGAACTTCTATAGAGTTCGGCGAAGCCGAGACCGTTAGTTCCTTGACTCGAAACAATTCATTTTCCTGCAAAAAATAAAAGAAGCAATTTTCCCTACTTCGAACTGTGGTTCGGAGATGTTCAGGAGAGATTATTCTTGCATCGTGAGACATGGCTCGACAAATCTTAAGAATGTTTCTAACTTCGGGTTATCCACGAAGTTAATAGCTCGACTTACGATTTCCCCTAAGTCCGCGGCTGGCCAAGCCCGACCTGTCTGCAAACTTTTTCTTTGCAGGTTTTAGATAAAAAAATGCAAATTATTTTTACAAATCAGACGGGGAGCGACCCTGGATCCCTTGGGAATACCATGCCGAAACACCCTGGTTGTTTCTCGGGCTATCGTTTTGGTTTCATAGTCTTCGAGGAACTTTACGGATAGAAGAATCTTTGACTTCGATATCCTATGTTCCTCGGATGGAATGGGCTGACCCTGGCCGAGGGCTCACTTTGCCTAGAAAAAGCCTTCGCTTTAATAAATATATATATATATATATATATATATATATATATATATATTAGTTCGAACTCACCAATTGTTCGAGTTCAAAGTACAATCGAGCGATGGTTGAGCTCCTTCAGGCGGGATTTTGAATTTTTCAAAATTTTCAAAATATGCCACGTGTCTCTCCTGGATTGGTCGAACTCAACGGTTTTTCACAAAAATCAAGGCATATTCTCTTATATATACGCTCAAATTTCATTTCTGAATTTTGTTTTTCAAATCGCCTCGGAACTTCTTCTTCGGATAAAGTGTTTTATCAAGCAACCTCACATACTTCGGCTAAGGGTTAGTACTTTTCTGTTCGTCCTTTTGTCCTTGAATCATGAGTAGCTCTAGCAGTAGTGGTTCGAACAATAGGAGTAGTCATTCGGACTCTAGTGAAGATACCGAAATGAGTAGTGGCAGGCTGAGTCGAGAAGACCCTCAACCTTCAGGGTCCACTGGAGCCGACGAATTCGAGAATCAGTATGACTTTGCCGAGGAACCAAATGAAGAAAATATAGCCGAACAACCGAACTCTCCCTTCTCCTTGGAAGTGTCATCGAGATCAGCCCCCGACATCTTCCCACCCCTTTACGACCAGATAGTTAGAGGATCCTTGAAGGAGATCCCTTCAGATTTGGACTAGCCGAAATTAGATGGTGTATTAAAATAATATGGTCTTTCAGTTCGATTAAATGCTATTGCTCCCGGGGAAGATGACCGAGCTCACCGTCCGCCTTATTGTTTTATGGCATTCTGGGATCAGGTTTTTCAATTCGGTGTTTGTCTTCCCCTTCACCCATTTTTTGTTAGTGTAATTGAACAATACAATATCGCCCTAATTCAACTTTCCCCAATCTCGTGGTGCCATATGCTCGGTACTTATTTGATATTCCGAGATGTCTAGCTCGAAGAGCCAACCATTCAAGAATGGAACGCCCTATACAATTTGGCATCAATAGGGGCGGAGAGGACTACTATTTCTTTCCAAACGTTCAAAAAATCCGAGCCCCATGGTCCTCGACACCAAATTAAATTCTAAAAAATGGATTCAGGAATTTTTTTATGTTCAAATTCTGAGTGACTATCTCGGTCTATCTGGAGTTATTCGAACTGCAGACCGTACATTTTATTCTTCCTTTTGATTTTGCTTATCATTAAGCTGAACTAACAATATTGTGTTTTATGCAGGACCGAGGCTGATACTTTCTGACTCCGAGGCAGAAAGGATTCAAAGAGCATACCAATACAAGCCACGATGGTTCGATCCACTTCTCTGAAACCGCACCCTTAGTATTAACGGAATCGACGACCCCATGGAAAGACTAACTCCTACAGAACTGCTGAGATTCGAGCAGGAGCAGCTGCGAAAAAAGTCAAAGAAGAAGAAGAAAGAAACCATTGCCAAAAACCAGGGGCCTCAAGGTTCGAGGCCCAAAGACAAGAGCTCCGAGGTTCCAAAGGACCGAGATGTCGGGACCTCGACCAAGAAGCCCACAACCCAAAAGCAAACGGGATCATGCCCCTAACCATCCCGAGGAGGAGTCAGAAGATCCTTCCCTTGAAAGGCAGAAGAAGCGGAGGGAAGATACTCGAGAGATCTTGGACTTGACCGGGTCTGAGCTAGCCGACCAAAGAGTTCGATCTCTTCCCGGGAAAGAGACGCTGGTGGAGACCGAGGCCGAGCGTGCGAAGAATGAAAAGGCCATAGCAACTTTTCATTCCTTTGCTGATATGCTCTTCCTAGGTCTGCCATGACCGACTAAGGCCTCCGCTCGATGCACCTTCCTCGATAATGCCTGAAATAATCTTTTGGTAAGTCGACCAAACTTTTTTCTCTCTTTTTTTTTATGAAATTGACTGACCTCTTTCAGGGTTTCTGTGGGATGATCGAGGATTACGAGCGATGCTTCTGGTGTCTTCGAGAGGAGCGCAAGGACCTTGCTCAGGCCGAAAGGGACCGAGACCTGACCGTAAAAGAGTGTGATCAAATTGTTTCCGAGCTGTCGGTTGCCACTGCGAGCCTCAAAGCTTCGCAGGACTTAGTTGATCAGTTGACTAGGGACCGACAGTCGGTTGTCGAAGAGTTGGCCCGGACTAGGGACCACACCAACAAGCTCAGGCAGGACTTGGAGGCTGAGATCCTGAGGTGTTCCGAGGTCGAGCAGAAGCTAAGCGCCGAGGCCGAAGAAGCCAAGAATGCTCTAGAGTCGGCTCGAACAACTGGCGAGGGTCTGAATTTGGCTCAGCTGATGGCCACTCCTTCCATTACGGCTACCTTCAACATGATGGAGGAAATGATTCGCAAGAAAGTGAAGTCGGCCGTGAAGGAGAAGTACCCCGAGGTCGACCTCAGCTTTGTCTATGCAAATCCAAATGCTTCATAAGAGTCCGAGGATGAAGAAGAGAATCAAGACGATGAAACCTTCTCAAAGCATTTGGAGGATAATCTGGAAAGGGACGAGTCGAATCGGGAGGAGCAGATCGACCCGAACCAAGCCAACAAGGATCAACCGAACCTCAATCCTTAGTTTTTCAGCTTTTTAAAAATTTTAATTTGAAGTTTGTAATGCTACAATGATATTTTGAATTCTGAAGTTCATTTCCTTTTGATTGTACAACTACGAATCACATTTCCGAAGTGCCGTAATCTGCCTTTTCTTCTCGTATAATTATTGGCTTGATCGAACATGTTGACTTTTTAGGAAATCATGAGTAGAAGAACAAAATATCGAACTGAATAGATTCAATATCCGTACATAGCTTGTGGCCAAACTTTACGAAACCAAAGTATAAACAACATGGATCGATTTGATACAAAATAAGGCTCGATCTTTTTATACTTTACAAACTATGTCCGAACAGCAGTACTCGGATTTTAAGAACTTGAGTTATCTTGTTTTGCTCAAGCTAGAAGTAATACTTCTTCAAGTACTTGATATTCCATGTGTTCGGGACAGGTTTCCCCTCCGGAGTTCGAAGTAGATAAGCACCTTTTCCGACCACCGAATCGAGGACGTAGGGACCTTCCTAGCTTAGCCTTAATTTACCAGCATTTAGTTCTTGTGTATTTTGAAAAACCTGCCGAAGGACCCAATCCTCGACTTGGAAAGATCGTAGTCGAACCGACTTGTTGTAGAACTTCTCCACACTCCTTTGAAGTCTAGTCATTCGTCCCGAGGCCAACATCCTTTTTTCATCAAGTAGCTCGAGTGAGTCGAAGAGCTTTTTCTTGTTTTGTTCTTCATCAAACAGCTCGACCCTCGAGCTTCTCTGAATTGCTTCGATCGGGGACATGACCTCAACTCCGAATGCAAGAGAGAAAGGTGATTCCCCCGTGGCGGTTTTGTATGTAGTTTTGTATGCCCATAGTACGGCTGGTAGTTCCTCGACCCAAGCTGATTTCTTGGCCGAGAGTTTTCTCTTTAGGATGTTGATGATTGTTTTGTTAGATGACTCGGCCAAATCATTTGCTTCGGGGTACCTTGGGGTTAAAAACAAGAGTCGAGCCCTGATTGTTTCGCAATAATCTTTAAACTTTTTACTGGTGAACTGGAGTCCATTATCAGTTATGATTTCCCGAGGTAAGCCAAATCGACAGACTATGTTCTTCCACAAGAAATTGATCATCTAGGTGTCTCGTTCTCTGGAGAGGGGCTCGGCTTCGACCCATTTTGTGAAGTAGTCGGTAGCAACTACTAAATATTCTTTTTGACCTGCTGCCTTTGGTAACTTTCCCACGATGTCGATTCCCCATCGGCAGAATGGCCAAGCAGGGGTGTTCGAATGGAGGGGTTCGGCATGTAAGTGCGTCGAATTTGCGAATCTCTAACAACTATCACATTTTCGAACAACCTCCTCGGCATCCTTTTTTTAGAGTCGGCCAGTAGAATCCGGTCGTTATTATCTTGTGGGTTAGGCTTCTAAACCCCGAGTGATTTCCACAACTTCCGGAGTGAATCTCGGATAAAACCGAGGTGTAATTTGCTTCGGATACACATTTTAGTAAAGGGCCTTGAAAAGACCTCCTATATAGACCTCCTATATAGCTGGCCGTCAATGATTGGGAACCGAGCTGCTCTTCGTACTAACCGAGCCACTTCGGTTTTCGATTGTGGGAGAGCTCTGTCTGTTAGATATTTTATAATTGGAGACATCCAAGAGTCCTGATCCTCGTTTATTGGACATACATCCATTGGTTCGAGCTCGCGGTCTTTGGTCGCTGGTCAAAGTGCGACCGTCATTGGTATAGTTCGGGTTCCAAAAGATGCAGCTAAGTTTGCCAGTGCGTCTGCGTGCGAATTTTCTTCTCGGGGCACATGCGAGACTTCTACCACCTCGAACTTGGATTCAAGCCCCTTTGCTTGCTCGTGATAAGCTAACATTCTAGCATCCCGTGCTTGGAATTCACCTCGTATTTGATTGACGACAAGCTGTGAGTCGGACTCTATTTTTAATTTTCGTACTTTGAGATCTAAAGCTAGATGTAGCCCGGCAATCAACACCTCATATTCTGCTATGTTGTTTGTGGTTCGGAATTCGAAGTGTATTGCCCTTTCAACTATCCATTTTTCAGGAGACACGAGTAATATCCCAGCTCCACTCCCCTTAGAATTACTGGACCCGTCTATAGAAAGGGTCCAGAATTCTATATTGGTCGAAGTGGATCCAAGTTCGACCTCGGCCATAATTTGTAACCCAGGTGTATAATCTGCTATGAAGTCGGCCAATATTTGTGATTTTATGGTACTCCTCGGCTCGAACTGCAGACCATAGCCCCCAAGCTCGACAGCCCATTTCATCATTCTGCCAGATAGGTCTGGTTTGAATAGGACATGCCGAATTGGAAATGATGAAATAACTTTTACTTGGTGTGATTCGAAATATGACCTTAATTTTCTTGAGGACATGACCAGGGCGAGGACGAGTTTTTCCAAAGCGGGATAACGCATCTCGGCGTCGAGGAGTGTTCGGCTTACATAGTAGATGGGGTGTTAGTTTCCATCTACTTCTCAAACGAGGATGCTGCTTATGGCTTTTTCGGAAACAGCCATATACAATTGCAGCTCGTCTCCATACTCGGCTTTTGCTAGGATCGATGGCCTAGTCAGATACTGCTTTACCGAAGCGAGTGCTTCGTCGCATTCTGGGGTCCATTCGAACTTTTTTGCCTTTTTTATTAGGGAGAAGAAAGGATTCGTTCTATCCGAATACCGAGCCACAAATATGCTGATTGCAGCTAATTTGCCGATCATTCGTTGTACGTCCTTCACATTATTTGGTGGTTGAATGTTCTGGATTGCTTTTATTTGAAGTGGGTCGGCCTCGATCCCTCTTCGGCTTCCTATGTAACCAAGGAACTTCCCGAAAGAGACGCCGAAGGTGCATTTTGCCGAATTCAGCCTCATGTTAAACTTGTTTAATATTTGAAAGGCTTCGGCCAGATGTCGAAGATGATCCTCGAATGAATTTGACTTAACCAAGATGTCGTCTATATATACTTCCATTGTTTGACCAATCTGGTGTTCGAACATGCGATTCATCAATCTCTGGTAGGTCGAGCCGGCATTTTTGAGGCCGAAGGGCATGACTTTGTAGCAATAGATCCCTTGGTTTGTCATGAAAGCCATTTTTTCTTCGTCTGGGGGATACATTTTGATTTGATTATACCCCAAGAAAGCATCCATGAAGCTCATGACTTCGAACCCTGCTGTAGCGTCGACCAATCGGTCGATGTATGGCAGTGGAAAAGGATCTTTCGGACAAGCTTTATTTAAGTCTGTGTAGCCCACACAAACTCGATTTTTGTCATTTTTCTTTTTTCACAACGACCACGTTCGCCAGCCACTCGGGATACTTTACCTCCCGAATAAATCCTACTTTTAGCAGGTTTCGAACTTCCTCAGCGATAGCTTCGTTCTGCTCTGGTGCAAATCTTCTTCGTTTTTGCTTTACGGGTTTAAATTTCGAATTGACATGCAACCTGTGCGAAATGACCGAGGGATCGATTCATGGCATATCGGAGTGCGAGAATGCAAAGTTCCCTTGATTTTGAATGAGAAGAGTTTGCATTTCTCGTCGCTTCTCATCACTCAATCTTTCCCCGATGAAAGTTGTTCGAGCAGGATGGTCAAGGTTGATCGGGACTTCCGAGCTTCCTTCTATCTGTTCGGCTTCGACCATATGAACTGTCCGAAGTGTAACTTTGTAGCAACTTCTCAAAGCCAACTGATCACCTTTAATAGAACAAACTCCCCAAGGTGTGGGAAATGTTATCATTTGGTGATAGGAAGACGGCACTACTTTCATTGCGTGTATCCAGGGTCGACCGACCAAAACATTGTACGTGGAGGAGGTATCGACAACCTGGAAACGGGTTGGCAAGTTTAGTCCTTCGGCGAACACGGGTAGTGTTACTTCACCGAGCGAATCCAATCTTTCCCCGCTGAACCTAACGAGCGTGATTGGGTTGTCGACGATATTTCCCTCTGAGATTCCCATACCCCGAAGCGTCTTGAGGAAAATGACGTTCGAGGAAGCGCCAGTGTCAATGAGAATTCTCTTGACCTGGCAATTGGCTATCATTAAAGTGATGACGAGTGCGTCATCATGAGGATGATGAGCTTCAAGCTCGTCCTCGGCCCCAAAACAAACCTCGAGGGGGGATGCCTCGACTTGTTGTATAGGCTGATTTATCATCTCTCGGCAATGCTTTTTAGCCGCATTCCGAGATGAGCCGGTCATTGAGGAGCCCCCGGTGAGGGCGTTAATGACCCTCTCGATTTCTGGTTGCTTCGGCTCTTCGGGGAGCGGT
The DNA here is from genome assembly GCA_026898455.1 of Plectranthus barbatus. Taxonomy (NCBI): domain Eukaryota; kingdom Viridiplantae; phylum Streptophyta; class Magnoliopsida; order Lamiales; family Lamiaceae; genus Plectranthus; species Plectranthus barbatus. The sequence continues at coordinate 42,745 of JAPKLW010001611.1, read as the reverse complement.
TGCTGGTTAGCTCCTGTGGTTGGGGTCTTGTTTCTCTGTTTTTGACCTTGACTGTTTTTCTTATTTCTTGTCCAATCCCTTTTCTTATCTGCGGGCTTTGGACATGTTAGAAGTCCCTTGGCGAGAAGTCGATTAAATTCCCTCTTGAGGTCTCGGTAGTCCTCGGTTTTGTGGCCATGATCTTGGTGGAAGTCACAATAGAGGGACATATCCCTAAGTTTGGGATTTGTCATCATCTTCCTAGGCCATCGGACCTTGTTTCCGATCTTTTGCATCTCCCGAACAGTAGTTCGGAGAAGTATTTTTGACTCCTCTTGAGGGGTGTTAGATACCACCTTCATACCCTACTTGGATGATTCTGTTCGAGCAGGGCAGGGTTGGTATCGATTGTTGGCCCGTGCTTCACCTCTCTTATCAGATTGGTTGGCCGGTGTCTTTCCTTTATTTCTTCGGCCAAAGTTTTCCTCTTCGACCTCTTGTCAGATTTGGGCCTCAGCTCGGCATAGTACCTCGGCCATGGTCGAGCAAGGGTACTTGACCAGTTTTTAGAAGAGATTGGAGTTTCTTCTGAGACCCTTTTTGAATGCCGCAATTGCCGTTTCTTCAAGGAAGTTTGGAATGGTCACTTTTACCGAATTGAATCTCTTCAAAAAATCTTGAAGGGACTCATTTTCCTTTTGGACGACAGAATAAAGGTCGTTCGATCTCTTTTGTGCTCTTTGGCTGCTGGAAAAGTGCTGAACGAAAGAGTCGTTCAGCTCGACGAATGAAGAGATTGAGTTCGGGGCTAAGTGCATGAACCATTGCATGGCTGGTCCGTCCATGCATGCTCCGAAACTCTTGCACATGCAGGCCTCGCGCTGATGATCAGGGATCACCGCAGTCTGCATTTTCATCTTGTATAATGTAATGAATTCATCCGGATTGGTCTTCCCGTCGTATGCCTTGATGCTCGGCATAGTGAAGCGGGAAGAAATTTGCACGGCCGAGATCCTTCGAGTGAAGGGAGACTCGGCGTAACTCTCCAGTGGTATGGTCTTTGGAGGAGTAGGTGCCCCGGGAATAAGAGAGATAAACTTTTGCATTTGCTCGAGATGTTTCTCGAGCAATTTTATTTCTTTCCGGGACTCCCCATCCCCAGCCGGAGCTTGGCTGTTGATGGGCTCGGTTCAAGCTCGAGAAACAGCCTCATCCCTGTCTTCAGGGAGGGGTTGCTCATCTTCATCCTCATCCCTAACCGAACGAGTCCTTGATTGGGCCTCACTTTGGCCCTCGTTGAGAGTGCTAACTGTTGCCGAAGAGCTTCGGCTTCCACAGTTACCCTCCTATTTTCTACTTCGAGGATTCAAAGTTCATCTTCGCGTCGTTTGAGTTCGGCTTCGAACTCCGCCACGCTTCACAATACCCCATGTCCGAGTGGTAGCTCGTTGTTGTTGTTGTGCTCCATTCTATCTTTCTTTCTTATTCGGCCCTCCTTCTAGCGCCAATTGTTAAAGGTGGAATTTTGAGAGGATATTTCTAATAAGAATAATAAATAAATTGGAAATAAAGAGGTCAACTAATAATTGAAGTAAATGCTTGATTGTAAATAGAGCTTAAAGACTTGACTTTTATTGCTGTAGTTATTGCTTGAATTCAATGTATCTATTCCTCATAATTACATCCTTATTTATAGAAAGTAAATACAAAAGGTGTCTACAAATGAAGAGTTAGAACACTTCGGCTGAGTAAGCTTATCGAACGGATGTGTCACTTAGTGTCTGAAGCGGTTCCTCCACTGATTAAGCATTCTTCGAGAATCTACTTCTTTGGCCGAGTTCGAGCTATAGAGCTCGGTTGATGGACAGTTTGGTTCAAATCGGACCTTCAAGTTCGAACTGGTCGAAGAGCATGCCTTGGACAAATATTACTCATGTCTCCCTTTCTTGGGCTTTCTTCTTTAATGGACTCCAAAATGGGCTCGCTCATTTTTGGGTCATAACAGTCATTATAATGAGCGTTTTTTTTTTATTTTTCATTCATTAAACAATTAGCAATTTATATCTAAATTTACACAGAGAAAGAGATATTCCGCATATTTATTTATTTGCTAAATAAATGAATTTAAGTCTTTGTTGGGAAATTTGGCTAAGTTTCCCTTCCCCAGTAGCTACTTGCTTAGATTCTAGTTTGGTGTTTTGGTGGATCAAATCCTAAGTCCAACCAGCGTCAGTTTGTCTCTAGAATAGCTCTAGTTTCAAATGTAAAGTCCTGTATAGGTATTTTGAGTTGTAAGTCGCAGCTGATCAAGACTCATGCTGGCTACTGTTCACCAGCATGAGATGTGCTTACCAGTTGAGAGAAGTCTCACCAGCAAGCGACTGACGAAGACTCATGCTGACACTGTTCATCAGCATAGAGTTGAGCTATCGACTGGCTACTGTTCACCAGTGGGAAGATTTCATCAGCAGGAGGCTGACAGATCTACCAGCAGAATATGTGTTCTGGCTGACACTATTCACCAGCGGTGAAGCCACCAGTCACGGGAGATTCCAAGAGATAACATCAGACGAATTGGTAGACCTTGATTGTGCTAAGGAAAGTCACCAGCAGAGACTGCCAGCACAAAGATCACCAGTATGATCTACCAGTCGGAGGTTATCAGCAGAATTGAAGATTCGCTCTCCCGAAGACTTAGAGACAAAAAGAAGATTCGTCTGAGGAAGTAACTGACAGTGTATGACTTTAAGGAGGATACCTTAAAGTCTATCAGTTCAAGACACCAGTTCCGATTCCTCGTACTGACGAATAGAGTCGTTCTGACACAAAGAGATCTGTGTCAGATAAAGCGATCAAAGGTATGGCGCTTTCCGGAAATTCCTACCTGCCGCCTGCAGAAGGACATGCGAGGACAGAGACTTTTCCGGATGTGTCCAAACGGCTAGTATTTGAATCTGAATCTCACGTCTATAAATACGTGAGATCCAACAGCATTCAATACTCTTGCCCAATCTTAACACTCTTGACCTACCGAAAGCTCAAACGCATTCATATCAGCGAACAAGCAGTCTTTCGAGGCTTTTCTTAAAGCTTATCCGTGTGTTGATTTATTCAAACACGAGACTCCAAGCTTCTAGCTTGTGAGTTATTGATCTCATTTGGTGTTCTTTCTCATTCCGAGGAAGAACATAGCAGCTCTTGAGCCAGCCAGCTCCTGAGTTATTACGGGCAGTTTTGCCGCCAGCAAGAGTCAAGTTCTTGGGAGAACTCAACGCCCACGTCGTCAGTGGTACCGGTGGAGGTTCAAGTGACGTGCTCGCACTCCATCCAGCTGACAAGAGTTGAAGAAGGACAAGGACCGGGAGCGGTTGATCCAGTGGACTGGTAGACAAGGCATCTACCAGCTGGAAATAGATCGTAGGATATCTTGTACCGGATTACTCTCTTTAGTGAATTTCCAGTGCTTCGACTGGAGAGTGGACGTAGATCAGTTGATCGAACCACTATAAAATATCCTTGTTATTTACTGCTTTCAGCATTTACTTACTGATTTAAAACCCAGCACCCAAGTGCTGGAGTATAACTGAAACCAGTTTATAACTGTGCAAACTCGACTCTAAAATTTTCTAAGTCCTGAGTCATCAGCTGACCAGCCAGTTGCCAGTCAGCTGAATACTCAGTTGCCAGTTGACTTACCAGCTGACAAGGTCCCAGTCAGCTGTGTAACCAGCAGAGTGCAAGAAACGAACTTACGTATTTTCCGCTGCCAAAGTATACCCTGATATCCGGGACCAACAGTCTTTATAAAACAAATTAAATCTGTACAAACAATATAAAAAGTAGTTTCTGTTGTAAATATATTTTTATTTTATGTGGCCATTACTTGTAAACTTTATTATTGGGCTATATATGGCCCTATTCATATGTTCAGTTAGGGTATGTATATATTGACAGAATATGGAGAAAATAAAGACGACCGTTACTTCTCTCCATCTCTGTTTTTCTTTTTTTTCTCTCCCCATCCTCTATTATCGATATTGTATCTGGATTATTTCAATTCACAACTCGTTATCAGCACGTTAAGATTTAAAGAAAATAACAAAAGTATATATTGGACCAGAAGTTCCTTACTTGAGTGTTATTATAACAATATTTTATCAGGCCTGATATGACATTTGAAATTACTTGTTGGTAAAGATGAATTTTTCTCTTATAAGAAGTGTCGGGAAGATGTTAAATACATCATTTGTTGTCTTCATGGTACAAGATACTTGTACCTTATCTATCTTATAAAGAAATCAATATATGGTATTAGTAGTATACAAGTGGATGATTACTATTTCTTTGATCCCCATATTTCTGTGTCTTGACTGGTTATGTTGTTATTATTAATTGAAACAATATATTCGTGAGGTATATAAGGTTACGACAAGAGTGATATTCCTCATTATCTTTGTTAAGGATAATACAATTAATTGTGTTGCACAAACAAGTGTTGAGTATGCAAAATATTTATTATTTGCATTCTTTTACAGTGATAATCCTGCAGATTATTCACATAGACTATTCCGTATTTACATTTGAATATATATTCATAATAGATTATAGTTGGAAGATTGTTGTCTTCAGGGGGAGCGACAATCTCAAATTATCTTGAGATTTCGAAAGTTAATATTTTGGAGGAGATTAATAATCTCAAAATAGTTTTCGTGTTTAGACCCTGAAGGTCTATTCTACTCATAAGGTTAAATAGATGTACTCTTTTTCCCTTACTAAATTTTTCCCATTGGGTTTTTTTAGTTAAGGTTTTTAACGAGGCATCTAGTGCAACACATGAATAAGCTTATGTCTTGTACTCTTTTCCTCGATTGCTTTTCCCACAGGGTTTTCGGCGAGGTTTTTAACGAGGCATGAACATAACGAAGTAATGTCCAAGGGGGAGTGTTGTAAATATATTTTTATTTTATGTGGCCATTACTTGTAAACTTTATTATGGGGCTATATATGGCCCTATTCATATGTTCAGTTAGGGTATGTATATATTGACAGAATATGGAGAAAATAAAGACGACAGTTACTTCTCTCCATCTCTATTTTTCTTTTTTATCTCTCCCCATCCTCTACTATCGATATTGTATCTGGATTATTTCAATTCACAACAGTTTCAAGATTTAAACAATTATGTTAATTATTTTGGAATTAATAATTTTTAGTAATATGTATTTTTATATATTTTGACAGGAATAATTATACTATTTTCTAAATATTTAATCAAGATATGTATTTTAACCCATGCATTTCAATGTTGAAATTACTACGTTCAAATCCTTGTTCGTATGTTTAGCTTCGTATCTTACATTGGGATTATATTAATTCACCTCGAATACTGTTAGAAAAATACTTGCGTTAGCACATCTAAACGGTTTAGGCGGGTTTTATCCATACTCAAACGGGTACCCATCCCAGATAAAGTTTATTAATCCCCAATTAAAATATATTAAATGGGTTTAGCTTGCCTAAACCATTTAGGCGTGCCTAACCTGAGACCTTCCCATATTGTTATAATAAAGAATATTGTTATAATAAAGAAAATGCTAATTATTTTATAAGTATGAACACTAACACTATTGTCTATAAATTTAAACATTTGATCAGAGTGAAAATTAAAGAGAAACACTTTGGTTTAACATTAATATATAAGGGTGGATTCATTGCTAAAGTGATTTTATGTTAAATAATAAATAGAAATGAAAATCTATATTGTTTGTCTAAAAAGTTTGATGGTCAGAATTAAAACTTTTTCAAAATCTATGCTTTAATTTCTTTGTAAGTTATGTTTAATTGGCATATATATTAGTAGGCAAAAACTTGCGTTAGGCAGGCCTAAATGGTTTAGGCGGGTTTTATCCTATCCAAATGGGTTCACCCATCCCAAATAGGGTATATTATATGGGTTTGGGCTTGGTTTAATGGATAAAACTCGCTTAAAGCTTGGGTTAATGGATAAAACCCGCCAAATCGTTTAAGCCTGCCTAACCCAAGACCTTCCTATATTAGTACTTATCTTTTCATGATTCATAATTTTTATATCAATCGTCAATATGATCAATCCAATAACTCCGATGCATTCCTATTTAGTTATAGACTTTATTTGTAATCGTGAATCAAAATTATCTATCTCTATATAAATATTTCAATAACTCATGTTTATTTGACTAGGTATGTTATGCTTATTCAATTAGTAACTGACAACATATTAAATATAATTAAATTTGCACACATGTGCGATGCACGAATCAAACATATAATATTTTATTTTATAATATTAAAATATAATTAATAAAATTAAATATTTATATATTTTCAGTAATTTTGAAATATATAAATATAATGTGTATCCATCAATATTATATATTAGCATATTATTTTCAATATTATATGTCCAACTATATACAAACTTAATTATAAAAAAATAATGTATTAAACAGAAAACCTACAAATAGGAGTTTAACTTATACAATTAATCCATAAGAAATTATACTTGTACCATTTATAATGAAATGTAATAATTAAAAAATAATAAAAAATATAATTCTATTAAACTTTTATTATTTCTTATTTTATATCTAATTATAATGGAAGAAATAACATAAAATATTAAATAAATATTGATGTAATGTTTTTTAGCGGAAAAATGGAAAAATTTGTATATTTTAGAACTTATCTCTTTTAGTATATTTATAAATTATATAACTCAAAAATTATTATATTTGATAAGATGAAGATAGATACGATAGGGTTTTCATATTTTCATATCTTTTCGTATCTTTTGTACTTTATATATTTGTGTCAATAAAATTGTTATTTCCCTGCGGAAAACTCTATCATGGTATCAGCCACATAACGATCCCAACCCTCTCTCTTCTCTCTCGCCTCCCCTCAATATTTTTCCCGTCGCCTGCCATTGCTTCCGACGCCCTTCCCCTCTCCACTCTTATTCATATGGTGACGATTAGGTTAACATTGTCAAACTTCCTTCTTTGGCGATCGCAACTTGTACCACTCATCACCTGTCATGATCTTATGAAGTATGTTGATGACTCCCTCACGCCTCCGCCCCCCATGCTCTCCTCGCCCGGTGGTTCTACAAACCCTTATCCAGCCCATGCGACATGGCGCATCAATGATCAGCGACTGTTGTGCCTGCTGCTCTCGACGCTCTCCGAGGAAGCCATGGCGGAAGTCCTTGGCTGCACTACATCTCGTGTCGTTTGGCAAGCCCTGGACTCTGCTTTTAGCAACAAATCAAAGACACGAGAAATTTTCTTAAAGGACGATCTTCAACTCATCAAGCGAGGGTCTCGTTCGGTTTCTGAATACGGCTGTGAGTTCAAGGCCTTATGCGATCAACTGTCTGCCATCGGCCGGCCTGTCGACGACACCAACAAGGCTCATTGGTTTCTCTGCGGCCTTTGCCCGTCGTTCGCTTCATTCTCCGTTGCGCAGATGGCGCTTGCGGCTCTTCTGACATTTCACGATCTCCTGTCCAAAGCCGAGAGCTTCGCTCTTTTCCAGGAATCCATGGAAGGTTCTTCTCCGACTCAAGCTGCATTCATCGGTCATTCCCAGCCCTCCGCTCAGCCAGACTCTTCTAGTGGCAGCAGCGATCGCCGAGCAGGCAACGCCTCCAAAAACAATCAACGGCGCCGCGGCTCAAAGAATAATCAGTGCCGCACCCCTCGATGTCAAATCAGCAGACAGGATGGCCATTATGCTGATGCATGTCCGGATCGCTATGCTCGCTCATCGACTTCAAATCTTGCTGAGGCATTTAATGCATCTTGTTCGATTTCCCCGTTTCCAGCCTCTGATTGATTTCTCGACACCGGTGCTTCAGCACGTATGACGCCCGATGGTGGCATTCATGATGTCTCGCAGCCGTTCTCTGGCCCTGATCGCGTTATTGTTGGTAACGGTGAAAATCTTCCAATCTCTCATATTGGTAATTCACGGCTTTCAAACTCTATTAATCTATTGGATGTTCTTGTTGTTCCATCTCTCACCAAGAACCTGTTATCTATTAGCAAACTCACATCTGACTATCCTGTTGATGTCTTATTTTCTGATCGTTCGTTTTCTATATAGAATCGTCACAGCAAAGCCGTCCTCGCTAGCGGCAGTCGTAGTGTCGGCCTATATGTTTTGGAACATGTGCACCCGGTTTTCTTTACTCAGCTTCGTTCGAATGTTCGCCGTGCGTCTTTTGAGCTTTGGCATAGTCGTCTAGGTCATATTTCTTTTGATTTGATTTCTTTGCTCAGTAAACAGGGACATATATCTATTACTTCCTGTTTACCTAAGCCTACAATTTGTACTTCGTGTCAAACTGCCAAAAGCTCTCGTTTGCCATTTTCTTTAAATGAAAAACGTTCAACACATGTTTTGGATTTAATTCATTGTGACTTATGGGGCCCTGCCCCCGTTACATCTTCTGATTCATTTCGCTACTATGTTATATTTGTCGATGACTATAGTCGCTTCACATGGTTTTATCCTATTGTTCGAAAGTCGGATCTTTTCTCTGTTTTTCAGTCATTTGCAGCACTAGTTGAGAATCAATTCTCTCGTCGCATTAAAATCTTTCAAAGCGACAACGGCACGGAGTTCACTAATAATGTCGTTCAAGGCTTTCTCCAATCCAAAGGTATTCTCCATCAGCATTCTTGCTCATACACTCCTTCTCAGAATGGTCGCGCAGAGCGCAAACACAGGCACATTACTGAGACATGACTGGCACTATTATTTCATTATAATCTTCCTGTTTCTATGTGGGTCGAGGCCTTTAGCACTGCTACTTACATTATTAATCGCGTGCCATCTACTATTCTTCGTGGTTTATCGCCCTTTCAGGTCTTATTTGGTTCGACCCTAAATTATGATAATTTTCATCCATTTGGCTACCGGGTGTTTCCGGCCTTCGGGATTATGCAGCGATAAAGTTCTCTCCACGCAGCACTCGCTGCGTCTTTATTGGCTTCTCTTCACACCATAAGGGATTTCGATGCCTTTATCCATCTACTCCTCGCGTATACATCACGCGTCATGCACGATTCGACGAATCTTCTTTTCCTCTTGCAGGCTCTAAGGGCACTTCGCATCCCTCATCTCTGGATGTTTTGCATTTTTTGGAACCCTCCTTGCAGCCACCTGCCCCCCTTACGTGTCACCGAAACATCCATGTGCATCCACATCTTCGAATCAGCCTTGCTCTATTTGTCCGGATGATCTCCCTGAACCGATTGCTACCCCTGCTGCCTTGCCACCACCCGTGGCACCTCCTCAGCAGCCTTCCCCTCCACTGGCGCCTTCACCTCCGCCGGCTCCTCCGGGACACCACATGGTTACTCGGGCTCGTGTTGGTATATTTAAATCTCGATATCTAACTTATTATGCTTCCACTAACCTCCATCAGGCTCTATTGGCGTCTTCCGAACCGAAAGGGTTCAAATCTGCTTCTAAAAGCCCTGAATGGCGTGCTGCTATGTCTGAGGAGATGGACACCCTGCTAAAAAATCAGACGTGGGATCTTGTTCTGCAACCTCCTGATTCTAACAATATCGGCTCTAAATGGGTATTTCGCACCAAGTTTCGCTCAGATGGAAGTATTGAGCGTCATAAGGCTCGCCTCGTCGCTCAAGGTTTTTCTCAGATTCCTGGTCTTGATTTTTCACATACATTCAGTCCTATTGTCAAAGCTGCTACTATTCGGATTATTATCTCTCTTGCCATTACATACAATTGGCCTCTTCATCAACTGGATATTAAAAATACATTCCTCAACGAAATCCTCACTTCGCCTGTTTATATGCAACAACCGTCCGGCTTCATCGATCCTTGCTTTCTGAATCACGTATGTCGTCTCAATAAGGCTCTTTACGGTCTCAAACAGGCACCCCGTGCCTGGTTTCATCGCCTCAGTTCCTTTCTTATATCCTCGGGGTTTACTTGCAGTAAATCTGACACTTATTTATTTATTTATGTGCGTAATTCTCTGCATATTTTCCTTCTTATCTATGTAGATGATATTACCCTCACCAGCAGCAACAACACGTTTATTTCAGACTTCATCAAACGTATTCACTCCGAATTTGCAATAAAAGACATGGGCCAGCTAAGATATTTTCTCGGACTGGAGATTACTTTAGGTATTGTTGCATTATCATGGGGCCGGAGTTATCGTCGTGCCCAGAGTTTTCGACGTGCGCAAAACAGTGTGAAGAAGAAGTTGTTCGATACACAAGTGGTAGTGGATGCGATAACCATAGTTGTAGAATGCAACCAAGTCGGCTGTTTTGTGCGCTCGGCGGCGGCCACTCTTCTCTCAGTCTTTATTAGTTAGATTTGGTTCCTTATTTTTAGTTGACGGATAAGATGGTAGGATTTCTGTTTTTTAGTTGAAGTTATTGCTTTCACATTGTGTAGATTATTATTAAAGGAACCTTTGTTTGGTGTTTTTTTAATTTTGTGCCATTATTTGGAATAACATGCAGTTCTATAGAGAATTAAAGAACCAATTTAATCTTGCTAGGGTTGGTAATCGTATACTAGTATTTTTGATGGACAGACATACAGTAGATCGTAAAGGTCTATTGCAGAAATTAATTATATACAGAAACTCAATTAGTGATGGTTAAATTAATTTGTTTGTATTGTAATGATCGATTCAAATGATGTTAGGAAATTTGTATGATTTTTCTTTATATTATTTTGTTTTTTGGATCAAAGTGTAAATCCATCTTAGTAAGTCTTTAGATTATGTTCGAGTATGGTCTAAAAAATTTAAGGTCTTGTATAGATCTTTTTATCGAGTTGTAAGCTAGAACTGATCGAAGACAGACTAAAAGATCAGTTTGTAGATGCGCAAGACTCAACAGACTAAGGCTTAAACCGAGCTTACAAGTCTGGGATACATGAGTCCGGAATTGACAAGTTAGGAATACACCAAGTATGGAATTCATCAGTCTAGGATTCACCAGTCCGGATACCAAACTTATCAGTCTGTGGACCAAGCCTAAATTAATTGATGATGTCACCATCATGGACTTGCAAGTATGAAGACTTCAGTATGAAATCATAAGTTCCAGTCCCCGCGCATAGAGACAAAGAGAATTGTCTGAGGAACATGCTGACAAGAACAGACTTTAAGGATTGGAGATTCCTTAAAGTTCCAATCCATAAAGTTTGCAAAACTTGAACTTAGACTTCAGTCTAAGATTCGTTGGATTGGCAAATCCAAGATTCCTCAGACTGAGTGTTAAGTTTAAAAGATAAGAAAAAATGATAAATAAAAAGAAATAAATAATAAAGGTTTATAGTGGTTCGAACACAAAATTCCTACGTCCACTCTTCAGACAAGTATGAAAATCCACTAATTGTTGGATTACAGGGCGCTCCCACAATCTATCACTAGTTGGTGAATGTCTTATCCACCAGTCCACTAGTTCACTCACCTGGTCCTTTGTTTGTTCTTCACTTCTCAACTTTTTGGAGTGTGGGCACACCATGCAGTCTTCTAGTCGGAATTGGGGTTTTTAGAGTTCTCCTCGGAACTGACCGTATTGCGGCTTAAAAACCCATGAGAGTCAGAGTACATAGTGTACTTGACTGTTGTGTTCTTTCTTGGAGAGAAAGAGCACCAAATAAACTCAAGAATAAAATGATCTAAGTCCCGTGTTCACAAAGGTGACACACGGTAAGCTTGTAGAAATTCTCGAATGTTTGAGTCAAAAATTCTGCAGAGTTTTGGCTCGTTTAAAAGTTCGGCTAAGTGTAGGTTAAGGTAAACTTAATCTCAAGGAGTCCTCGGCTATTTGTAGGTGAGGAACATGAGATTTGAAAAATAGAGCCATTTATAAACAAACGGATGTTGTCCAATCCGATATTTTTGTCCTCTGCAGTGAACGACGGTAGGTAGGTGCTTTACCAAAAATCCTGGACCTACTTCCACTTTTCTGACTTTGAATGTGATTATTCCCCCTTTGCATCAGAACGAAAATATTGTTCAGTCCCAGGAATCCAGACTGATTAGTTTGAGGAATCGAGACTGAAGTCTTGGATTTTCAGACTTTAAGCAATCTCCAATTCTTAAGTCTGAACTTGTAAGTATCATTCCTCAGTTGATCCCCAGACTGGTAAGTTTGATTTTTGAGACTGGTATGTTCCAGACTCATCAGTTCCCGATCAATTAATTTCCCAAACTTGTCAGTTCCAAACTGATGAGACCCAAACTGATCAGTTTCATATGGATCTTTCGGTCTGTTTGAGTCCTTTACGCATCCAAAGACTGATTCTTCAATTTGTCTTTAATCACCTCCAATTACAACTCTATAAAAATACCTTACATGACTTAACATTTAAAATCAAATCGGGGTTAATCTACGTAGAAAGGATTTAATCCTTTGACCCACCAAAACAAAACAAATAAGGATAAAGAAAATTTTTAACATCCAAATTTCCTAAGAATTTCCCCCTTTTTGGTGTGGTCAAAGCCATCTATCAACTATCTAAGATGGTAAATGAGGAGTGGCTAATTTCTGATTTTTTACAAGGATAAGACTATCAAACTACAAACTCATAGAAATCACCTCGTTAGACATAACCTGCTCTACTTAAGATGTTCCCCCTCAAACTTTGAGAGATATCGCTAGATTAAAATTTTGAATATAAGAACAAAGCAAAAAAAATCTTAAGTATTGAAGCGAAACAATGTGAGAACACTCACTATCATGCTGATTACACTGGATTGTGTAAGTTCAGCTCAAAATTGACTCTTCGTTGGACAAAAAGATTTTGCCATCAACAAGTCAGTTTTTCCATTAATGATATGTTCATTACAAGCACAAGGGAAAAACTAACAAGAGTCTATACAAAGTACTAGATCTCTGTCATCATGATCTTATGAGCTTCTAACAATTCCCTCTCTTTTAGAAACTAAGTTTCTGTCTTCTCGATCTTTAGCTTCCAGTTTTTAGTTTCTATTACAACTAGAATTATCCTATACAAAGATTACATGTAGAAACTTACTGGAAACTTAAAGCTAATTTTGACACACCAAAACTTCAAATAGTTGGTTAACCAGTTTTCCAGTTTCTAACTTATCTTCATTTCTTTCCAGAGGAGTCGGCTGCGAGTTTGCCAATATCTTCAATGGAGGCGGCTAGAGTCATCAGCCTGGCCATCTCAGCTTCACGCCTCAGGCTATCAGCTTCCTCGCGTGCTTCCCGCCTTAGCCTGTCAGCTTCCTCGCGCTCCTCTATCTTTTTCTTCTACTCGGCCTCGAGCTTGAGCTTCTCTTTTTCTACTTTTCGCATTTCTTCTTCATAAGCTCTTCGCTCC
>JAPKLW010001611.1:0-29361 GCA_026898455.1 Plectranthus barbatus | reverse complement strand
AAATTCAAATAAAGCAAAACACAGATCCTAGGGTAGAATTCTTATTTTGGATAACATGCAAGAATCAATGAAACTAACAGGTGGAATATTACAATTATGGTATATTTTGTGGGTCGGACAAATATAACCTAGATTACTAACTAGTGACTATCTCCTCTCGGTCTCGAGAACACCAAATTAGTCAATCTCATATGCAAATCAGTTTCAATTCCTACAATCTAAAACTTCTTGGTGGACAGTATAGATTATATTATGCATTCTTAGTCACACTATCAAACTTCATCTCTCGATCCTACATTTAATAGCTAGACATCTAAATTAATCGCCACCTTTCAGTCCTTGAAATAATTTAGAATTAATAAATAAACACAAGAATCATGAACCCAATTAATTAATTCTAAACATGTATCCAAAATAATATTCAAACCCTAGAATCTGCTAGGAAATAAAAACAGAAATCTAAAGTTCAAATAAATTCTAAATTAACTACTGAAATTAAGAAGGAGTATAGAAAAATGAGTGTTTATAGAGTTTGTGTGGGCTTTACATGGCAAAATTCTTATATGGAATAGGATTAGATTTGATGTAAATCTTAATCTTAATATCCTATTTTACAAATATCTTCCTTTTTTGGTTTTCAAGGCTTCCAAGTTGATGTATATCTTTTATTTCAACCAAATCTCACCTAAAAACTTGTAAAATTGCACTTTCCTTCCTGAACTGCTCCGCATGTCGTTCGTAATCCGGCATGTCGATCTACATGCAAGCTCCATGTCACCAGAAATCTCTCACTTCGACCACTTCTGCGCAGTCTCACAATTTTGGCCATAATTTTTGCTCTCGAATCCCGATTGACCAGATTCCAGTTGCATTGGAAAGCTAATTCAGATATCTTTCTATTTCCACACTCCATTAGCTCAAATACCATGTGTGGAAGAAGTTGTGACTGTTTCTTTGAATATCTTTGGTCGACACGGCCTTCCACTTCAATCCTCACTTCGAGCTTTCACCATGTTAGCATTGATCGCTCCCACATCTATCGACATGATACACGTCGATCAATGTGGAGCTTTCCCTTGAATTTTCTAACCTGTTCTTTCATGTCGACTGACACGGATTGTGTCGGTCGTAACAAAGACAACACCTCTTCGACTATTTTCAATACTTAAGCCACTTTTTAGCCAAGATCCTGCAAAATCATACCACGACAAGCATTATACCCTCTATAATCGACTCATACACGAAAAATACAATTAAATAAACCTAAAATGCATAGAACAAAAGAGAGAAATATTGATAAGCGAATACATTTACGAGCTTATCAAGAGGAATTAGTAACAATAATTCCTAACAAAATGATTAAAAAATACTAAAAAAAATAACTATGTTAATTATATCTTAATATAATATATTAAAATATTATATATTAGAGTCACGTATCGCACGGGTGCAAATATGTAGTTTTATAAAATTTAAGACACTGCAAATAAAAAAAAGTTTGCATGTGAGCTAGATTCAAAATTATAATATTTTAATAGATGGTGACCGATCTAATTAATTGAATCATAAAAATGAAGGAAAGGAAGCACTCATGGGGATGAGGAGTTAGCTGCATATTGTTAATTAGGTCAAAATCGTGAATTGACCAGCTAGTTCTCGAGATCCATGTAAACTATAATTAAAATTAAAATGTATACATTAAATAAATAAATGCTTTCTTGTTTGATCATAACCTCTCTCGAGATCCATGTAAAATATACTTAAATTAAATAAATAATGTCTTATTTTATAATATTAAAATATAATAAGTAACATCAAATCTCTGTTTATATTTTTAGTATGCGTTTAAATTAGTTTATTAATATTTATATATATATATATATATATATATATATATATATAATGGTAAATATATATAATTATGTATAAATTATGTATAAAATTAATAGAAATGAAAATAAGTCAATCGAATATGATGTCTATAAAATAAAAGTTTGATTCACAAAAATTGGTCCTCCAATTGTTCAGGAGACCAATAACTCCGTATTACTATGTTATTGTCTGTTTTGGACTGAGACTGTCACAATTTTCTTCTTGGGAGAACACTTCACAATATGCCACAATCAATAGAATTGGGTGGAAAATTATATACAAGACACCCTTCTTGTATACCACCAATGTGGGACATGGGTTGCTATCCAACATTATTTAAGAAATTATAAATAAAATAAATTAGTGATCACATTTTAAATAAGAAAGAAATACAAGATTCATTTGAACATCAATGTTCCAGTTTAAATTTTTTTAAAAAAATATTATGTTTAATTGCTTTTAAGCTATACTTAAAGTACATTGTGCTTAATTGTCATCTATATAGACTATAGAGAGCATTAATCTAGTGCTAAAAATAAAGTTAAAGTAATTGGATTAATCCTATTAACTATTAAGAAAGAAAATTAATTATTAAAAACAAATATAATTTGTATGCATATTATATATGATAATTAAGTACAATATATTTCTAGCATAATTTTTGAATCAATTGAGTATAAACTTTTGAAAAAATATTAATGTGATTATTAATTTTTTGGGATGAATAATGTAAATTAATCCTTATGTAATAGATTACATTTTTTTTAAAAATAGTATGCGTTAATTTAAAAATTATACGCTTAAGTATCCCAACATATTTTTCTTGATAAAGGTAAAATCGCTTTCACCACTGTGCACGGGAGTGGGAGATGCGTAAACTCAATTTTTTTTTTTGAGGTAACGTAAACTCAATTTTAGTACTAGATAGCTTCAACTAAATCGACAGACCTCTTGGATTAATTACACATGTGTCCTAACAGTTAAAGGTGTGGACACATGGTATACTTGAAACCCTAGTTGTGGACACATATATACACTTTGGGAATGCAAAACACGAAATTGGTTGAGTTGGATTAAAAATATAATAATTCAGAATTTCGGAAACAAGAAACATGAAATTGCTGAAGAGATTATTAAAAAAATAATATATTTTAATACACCTTTGTGTTTCTCTTATTTAAGATATTTAAAAAATAAATAAATAGCTTTCGGGTTTGTGAAACCCAAAACAGAAGAAATTATTAAAAAAATAAGTAAATTTATTTCGGGTATGAGAAACCCAAATTTGAATACTTCTTATTTAAATAACATTAATTCGGGTATCTTTTATTTACGAAATCAAATAATAAATAAAATAACCAACTTAATTATATTGGCAATGTTTGTGTTTACCCAAATAAAACATTAAATATTTTTTACAAGATTTGTGATAAATATATTTTTTAAAATTTTTTTTGAAGAATATTTAATTACATTTGAAATATTTAATGAACAAGTAGGTTTATTTTTTTTAAATAAGCGTTATATTATAAAATAAATACTATACATAAATGGAAAGTAATAACTAATTATATTTTTTACTTATTTTAATTTATTAATAGATTTAAATTATAACTGATTAATGACAATAAGTAGAAATAAATTAAAAACAAACAAGCTAATTATTCATTACATAGTAATTTCTTCTTATCACACATCGAAATAACTATCTACTCGCTATCATCACTACCATCGACATTCTCTTGGTTATTGTTCACATCATACTCTCCATCAGCATTATATATATTATCGATTGGAACTCTATCTGAAGGTGGATGAGATGTTGGACATTTATAGGCATTATGATCACGACCGTGGCATCGACTGCAGTATTTTTTCCCTTTGCCTTTTCGTTGTTGATAATCCATGGACATTCGTAAGCGCTCCATTCGACGTCGGCCTCTTCCTTTCTGTTGAGATAGTCGTTCATAATTTGGCACAAGTTTCCATCCAATATCCATTGTACCTGTGTTGATCTGAACCGGATAAAAATCTCCTACGAATTGTTGAGACCAACTTTGGCACGTAAAGTATCGATGGACCAATCCAGCGGGATTCTCCTGCCTCCTTAGACAGACAGCTATTGCGTGAGAGCAAGGAAATCTCTTAGCTTGCCATGCACCGCAAGAACACCTCACATCACGATAAAAGACCGAAAAAGTCTTTGAAGAGCACGTTGTGACGCTATAGACTAACTCTTCAGGGTTGTACACCTCAGTCACATGGTTACTGGCCTCCGATCTCATCTCCATAAATTTGCCATAGTGGAATGGAGGAAGAAAGGTATTGCATCTATCGATCTCAGTACGAGCATTTTCAAATATTTTTGTAGACTTTTGAAGAGTGGACGCTACAATGGCCCTGATTGGCAAGAATCGACAACCTTTGAGACTGTTGTTGTGGTTTCAGAATTATTAGTTGTCGCAATGCCCCAACGATGGCCTCCATCTCTGTAAAGAGTCCATTTTGATTCTTGCAGCTGACGAAGCCATTGACATGCATTTGGGTTCACATTCTGCATATCAATCCAAGCCTTGTTGTACACATCTTCCATCAAGGTTTGACCAATCCTTGTGCATAATACTTTAATCCACTTCTTCTTGAACTTGTCCATTAGATTACTACGAATATGACGAAGGCAATATCGGTGCCATCCAGAGCGAGGAAATTTATCAAAATGTGCTCGTACAACATTTTGGATACCTGCATGCCTGTCTGAAATGATGCATGTGTGTCGTTGTAGTAGAACATTGAGCCAAAGGTGCTTTAAAAACCATGTCCAGCTGTGAGTGGACTCCTCATCTACGAGTGCGTAGGCAAGAGGCAGTATGTGGTTGTTTGCGGTCTTCGTGACTGCTACCAACAACTTCCCCTTGTAGCACCCACGTAGGTGTGCACCATCCACACTCACTACAGGAATTGTGAACTGATAAGCATTCACGCAAGGGGCGAATGCCCAGAACACATATCGAAATGTCCTACGTGGAAGATTCTTCTCGCCTTTCTGGAATTTCCACGCCACAACCGAGTTTGGATTTTGTTGGAGAAGTTGCCCCATATAAGCAGGTAGGCCACGCATGTTGGACTCCCAATCCCCGTACAAAGACTCCAATGCTTTCCTTCTTCCGTTCCAAGCCTTCTTGTAATTGACACCGGTGCTGTAGGTCTGACGCACATGCTCCTGGATGTTGGCCACTTTGTAGTCCAAATTGACTGCGATGTGGGACTTGATCAGAGCTGCTATCATTTCAGATGTAATGTTGCTACCCATGTTATTTCCAGAACAGTTGTGACCGCTTACCCATGTGTTGAGCCTCCAACCCCCTGCCACCACTTCATAAACAGCTCGAGCTCTCCATTGGCACGGAGGATTTGGTTTTTGATTAACAGGATAACTAGAGGCATTTGTCGTGCAGAAAACTTCCCAAACTTTTTCGGTACTTCTCTTTGTGTTGTACTTCACACCGCGAGCAGCTGACCACCGTGCGATGACGGATTTAATTTCCTCTTTTGAAGAAAATATAATCCTGCTCGTATGTCGTTAATGGAGTTATTCCAAAAAATTGGCATATCATCAAACTGATCCGTATTATTGGGGTCAGAGTGACCGATATCGCCGTAGATGTGCCACTCCGTACTAGGTGGATTATATTCTTCATCATCTGTATCTGTGTTTGAGACAGATATTTCATCAGAATCATCTGAATCATCGGAGTCATCATCGGCTTCATTGTCTCCTTCACCAACACTTTGATTCTGAGCAACAGTGCTGCTACCTGATGCCAGACGTCGCAAAACTTGTATTGCTGGCCACGAGTCTTTATATTTATGAAGGGTTGACATGTTGCGATCATCGCAGAGGTTGAGTAACTCATAGCCACTTTTGTCCATCTTCACGAAATTCAACTGTAGCTCCCACTCATTCATATTCCATCCGGTTATTTCGTACACCTTACGAAGCAGTTGCAAGTAGTCTAATGGCTTATCCACCTCCCAGAAATAAATTGGGTGATTCGTATCATTACTATCCTAATAGAATCTTAACACAAACTGATTCATATTGAAATAGTAAATGATAAAATGAAAGTATTGAGTAAGAAGAAGGGAAATGATAGAAAGTGAATGAATTATATTTTGTTGAAATGGGCTGATGAGTAGAAGCGAAAGTGATAGAAAGTGAATGAATTCTATTTTGCTGGAGTGAGATGAAGTGAATGAATTTTATTTTACTTCCATATATACTCCCTCCGTCCCAAGTAAATTGTCCATATTTCTTTTTTCGTCTGTCCCACAATATTAGTCTACTTTCCTAAAATAGTAAATTTTCCACACTCATTAATAAAATATTCATTCAACTACCACCCACTATCACTCACATACATTGGTCACTGTGCCCGGTCAAATGTGGACAATTTGACCGGGACGGAGGGAGTATAACATATGATTCAATGTGTCGGCAAGATAAATAATTCAAAAATTAAAACAAGTCTGAAAAAAAATAAGTCACATCATTCCAATTTTATTAATTTTTACTGAAAAGCAAGAAAATTCAGTGTCATTGTGTTGTTTATCGTGTCTGAAAACAAGAAAAGTCAGTGTTACAGTACAACTAATGTAGTGTTGTGTCGCCTTTCAAATGTATTTCATAATGCATTGAAATTGTATACAAGCAATTATTCACATGAATTTTTTTAGAAGTGTGTAGACCATAACTATTATACAAACAAAAAAAATGTGTCGGCCACTGTTGCAATTTAAAGTGTGTCAGACTAAATGTTATAAACAATAAAGTGTCGGCCACTCATGCAATTTTTATATTCAAAAAGTTGTAAGACTTACTATTATATTTCAAATTTTATATTTGTCGTTTATAAGACTTATTATTTTACTTTTTAAAATTTATTATCACTATAAAGTTTTATATTATGTGACGTTTATAAAATATCAAGAAACTTAGATTAAACTTATGAAATTATCAAGATACTTGTTAATTTACTATACTTTATAAATTGGATTAAACTTGTGAAATTATCAAGATACTTGTTAATCCACTATAAATTATAAATTGGATTAAACTTGTGAAATTATCAAGATACTTGTTAATTTACTATACTTTATAAATTGGATTAAACTTATGAAATTATCAAGATACTTGTTAATTCACTATAAGTTATAAATTGGATTGAACTTATGAAATTATCAAGATACTTGTTAATCCACTATACTTAATAAATTAGATGAAACTTATAAAATTATGAAGGATACTTGTTAATCCACCATACTTTGTAAATTAGATGAAATCGCCTTTATCCTATCAGTCTCCCTCCGGCTTCATTACCCCTGACTAAACTATGCCTACTATTGCAGGTATCAATATTTCTTAATTTTTGTTTAAATGTTATGCTATCATCTTGTCATACAAAATGCTTAAATATAGTATTAGATTTATTATGATATTTGCTTATTAATATTATTGGTTTTAGGATATCAAGGTGATGGTCCTTACCAATCAAGTCTTAAGGGTAGGGGTTTACGAAAAAAATTTACAGGTCCGTTAAGAAAGAGGGGAAAAGATGCACCATATACTGACCCTTGATTTTCTATATTGACTGAGATTGTATTAGAAATCAAGTTTCATTTATTGGAGGTGTTGCTATGTCAATGTCATAACACTATTAATGACTGAAGCTTTGTTTTGTTTGTATAATGAATGAAGAATATTGATCTATGTTGTATTTCTGTTTAGTGAGTGTGTATGAATGCTCGAGTTGGTGATGACGATGTTTAGTGAGTGTGAATGAATGTTGGAGTTGGTGATGGATGTGTTCTATAAAGTGGGAGGAATGACTTAAAGAAGTATTTTTATAGGTTCTTTTTAAGTTGTCCAATTTTTTTTTAATTTTCATATTACTTTCGGGTTTGAAGAACCCAAATGGGTTTGCTGAAATTATATTCTTCTCGAATAAAAAAAATATTTAAATTAAAGTGTGGGTTTATGAAAACCGAAACAGGTCTCGATTATTTAAATATTTAAATATTAAATTTGGGTTTACAAAACCCGAAATAGGTTTCTTTATAAAATACATATATATATATATTTTGTTTTCGGGTTTCACAAACCCGAAATCCTTTTTTTAATTATTATAATGATTAAATTATTGTTTTTGAACAAACTCACTAACTTTGTGTTTGTGAAATCCGAACTGAATTTTTTTCAATATTATAATGATTAAATTATTAGTTTTTTAATTTCACCTTACCAAACTCACTTGCATTTCGGATTTTCCATTTCCAAAGTTACTAAATGGGTCCACAATAAGGGTTTTTTGTTAAAGTGTGTCCACGCCTTTATTTTTTTTGACAAAAATGTAAATCACCCCAGACCTCTTTCTCTCCATTCCTCTTCATTTCATACCGAAGACTTCTTTCTTCATTCCCAATGATTGGAGGAACAGAGAAGGAAGTCTACGACTCAGTTTTAAAAGGAGATGCAATAGCATTTGAACAATTGGTGGATGCAGATCCACATCTTCTTGATAGAGTTTCATTTTTGTATCCAAACAAAACTCCTCTGTTACACATAGCATTGTTGCAGGGAAATCAAGAGATCATCCAAGTGCTGATGGGAAATCAGCAGCTAGTTCAGCAGCTAGATTCCCAAAAATCATCACCATTTCACATTGCAGCAGCAAAAGGGTACACCGAAATCATCAGACAACTATTATTGGTAGCCCCCGAAATGAGTTGGCTGCGCGACTGCCATGGCAAGAACCCGGTTCACATTGCAGCCGTGTACGGGCATCTCGATATCCTAAAGGAGTTCATTCGTCACGATGTATCTCCCGCTAGGGAGAAGGTGGATCGCGGGCAGACTGTGTTGCATGTGTGCGTGAAGCACGGTCATGTTCGGGCATTGAAAGTTCTGGTGAAGAGCTTGGGTGAGCTTATCCGTGTAAAGGATGACGATGGGGATACAATCTTACATTTAGCTGCAAGGTGCAAGCAATACAAGGTAAAAAACTTTATATCCGTTTATGAGATATTTTTTAATTACACAAGTTAATATTTTGAGTTGAGCTTGTTATGAATTTCCATAAAACATAGATCATTCGATACTTGGTGGAAAAAAACATCATAGAGAAGAGCCTAAGGAATTCCAA
The DNA here is from genome assembly GCA_026898455.1 of Plectranthus barbatus. NCBI lineage: Eukaryota > Viridiplantae > Streptophyta > Magnoliopsida > Lamiales > Lamiaceae > Plectranthus > Plectranthus barbatus. The sequence continues at coordinate 20,290 of JAPKLW010001611.1, read as the reverse complement.
GGGAGAAACAACGTTAGATATCTTGGAAGAGTTCCCTCCTGATGAGACTACCTCAGAAATCAAAGATTTCCTACGAACATGGTGGTGGAGAGGATCACCCCAATCCCTCCACAGATTTAGGGAGATCGGGATGGTGATTTCAATCCTGATCGCTACCATGGCATTTCAGGCTCTAATCAGTCCCCCCGGCGGCGTCTGGCAGGAGGACTCATCAACGCGCAGAGCAGGTGCAGCCATCATGGCGTATACTCATCCCAAAATATACAAACACTTTATACGTGCCAACACCGTAGCTTTCACTTCTTCCATAATCATAATCTTCCTGCTCACCACCAGACTGTCATCGATACACATTCTGGTGACGGTGGCGGTAATGCACGTAATATGGGTGTCGGTGGCATCTATAGCAGTGAGTTATGGAGCTTCCCTAATGGTGATCTCTCCCAATACGGAAACACAATCACTTGCTTCAGTTATATGGACAGTAGCCGCTGTCACTGTCAGCATCGTCGGAGCATTTTGGGTCCGGCGTTCTTATCGTGCGCGAAAATTATTCAAGAAAAAAGACTTGTTCGATTGCCATATGGGAATTGCACATGATGTGATACGCAGCTCCCACAGGTGCAGCGACCCTAGCTTCGACAGCGACATGTATACATTATAATAATATAACCTGTCACAATAGTTGTGGACTGGGTTGGATATTTGCTCATCATAGTTTTATTCGAACTTGTATTCATTTTCTATTCATGACATCAATGTATTGAAATTACAAGTTATTTGAGTAATTTTTGGTGACCAAACGTTATTTAATTTCTTCAACTTAAATCACTTGGATCCTCTATCCCACTTTTCATATCTCATTCCTTGTTTCACTATTAAAATTATTAATTTTTATTTACTATTTGTAATGCCCACGACTCGACTTCCCAGACTTCAGGGCGCGCTACAGGTGGGTTGGGTGATTTAACAGCAAAAGACTTGAGATAATAAATGAGATATATCTCGGAAGAACAAACATTCACCCGTTTCACATGAGCAACAGATGGTTTATGATTAAAGGGTCCTTGTAACGGGGGAGCAACCTCGTACATCAGTATCAACAAGCATTACAACATGATGGAGTACAGTTTCTCATGTGATTATTACGAACAAAGGGAAGGAAAAGATTACAGAGGTTCATTGCAGCGGAAAGTTACGAAGTGGAAATAGGCATATGAAGATGCATATCTCAGGATCTCGCTCTTATCCAAAACATTTTCATCATAATGTATAAATACATATTCACTCAAAATGAAATCAATATCTGTTTTACTATTGTGTGACTGGAAGTTGGCCTATGATCGCGTATATTTTTAACCCACGACTTAGCAAAGCTAATAATATAGCTGCAAATAAATTATCGATCCCACGAGGAAAGAAATAACGAAAAATCCTAAGTACTAATCCATAAGTTCTCGAAATACTGGCTAGGGGGATTTTAGAATTAAAGGTTTTGGATTTCAAATTGATTTTGGAAAACAGAATTTAAAACAAAAATTAAATAGCTTTTGAGACAATATATGCGAAGTACAGATTCCAGGGATATCTACCTATCAAGTATGACATGTATGAATGAATTGATTAATTCCCAATTTAATTCCTCTTCGTAGTGAAACATCAGAAAAGTATTATGAATTTCTTTGTTGGACAATTCATAAAGTAGATTAATTAATTACCTATCTCCTGTCGGTCTCAAGATGAATTAATTAACTCCAGAATTCTACGGATCTATTCCTATAATTTATTCCCTTCAGTTACGACAAGAAATCAAATCATATTGTGAAAATCTCTATCCATTGAAAACTATTACAGTTACGTCTATAATTCTCAACTATGTAATCCTAAGATGTAGCCATCATACTCAAGATTAAGAATAAAATCAGATTTTACAAACTACGAGGGAAAGGGAAAATAATTCAATTAATCAAACATGCATACATTGATAGTTCGAAACCCTAGAATCTAAGAAGGAAGTTAGTTACACATAATTATGGTAGAATTCATCAAAGATAAATAAAACATGAATTGCATAAGAACTCGGGTCTGAATGTCTTCCCACAAAAATCTGTCTTCAAACATAAAACTCAACTAAAGCTTGGAATCTCTCAAAATCTGAAATTTGGAATGAAGTACCCTAAAAATCGAATTTACAGAGATATATATAGAGGTGGAGGCATATCCTATCAAATCTGGGGCTAAAGATATGAAATATCTCGATTTTCAACAAATTCTCGCGCCCAGACTCCTGTCGATCGACGCCCAATTGGCCATCGATCGACGGAGCTTTTTCTCCTGTAACGCCCCCAACTGGCCTTCCCAAACCTTGGGACAAGTTACATTGGTATTGGGGTACTTTAAAAATATTTTCGGAATTTACAGAAGATTTTAAATACCATAACTAAGATTTTGCTAACATTCATCAAAACTATTTTTTTTATAGAAGGATGCAACGATGAACAGTTTATCGTGTGACAAAGCATAAGGAAAATAGTTGTGAGTACGGTTCCTCAACTTATTACAAAACATGAGGGAAGGAAAGGTAAACAGAGGTGCAGTGCAGCGGAGTGTTACGTGATGTAGATATGCATATGGAGATGCATATCTCAGGATATGTTCTTGCTCACAGGATTACTCGTCTTTACACCGCCACAATTCCATCCTCGCTGCTAACCTGCGCATTTTAAAAATAATGCGAGGGGCTGAGTACTAATGTACCCAATGGAGACATGCCCGAAAACGTACATTTATAAGTATGAATACTATGCCACACACACAGATAATCACGGGGTTTTATTGAAAAGTACCGTGTTATCCAAAACCATTTTATTTGCTGCAGCTATGTTATCATATCTGTTTACCGTTTCGTAACTGGAAGTTGGCCTACTTCCGAGTTACAATGAACAGTTGGGAATGGCGTAACCCACTCGACCCACTGTCATCAATTAGTGCACTGATCTCGGGGCGTACCTTTGAGATCCGATCGATTTATAAAAGTAGCTCGTACCTCTCCTTATCACACCGTGAGGTGTCAGCACTCCAGCTGAGGGACCTGAGAATATGGAGCCCGTGGCTCGTCGTACATAGGATAGCAATCCTCTAGATATTAATAAGGTTTAGCGCGAGCCTTGGTGCTCGGTTCAAACCTTATAAATTTATCTCTCCGGGAGTTTAATCAACCAGAGGTACATATATGACATCACAAAAACATTTGACATAGACAGCCAGTTTAAAAAAAAAAATTTATTTCACATTTTGGAAAAATGAGCTTAAAGCTCAAAAAGACAATTTTTGGATTTTTACCGAAATAGTCCCCACCTTTCATTGCTTACAGATTAGATGATCATGTTTGTTGTGGTTGAGTTGTCACAAATTCCCTGTGTTTCCTTCACATATTAACACAGTAAAGCATACACAAATTAGGATGGATCGCCTAATCATAAATAATCAGCCCTAGCTGATATTATTGACGTTGATCAGAACCCTATCAATATACATGTTAAATGAAAGCTCTCAACGAATATTACAATATTACAGAAAGAATTATCGCAGGATAATACCTTGGTTGAGCATAAAATCAGTTTGAATCCGAAGCTGATTTATGCAAAATATGCAGCGTCTCCTTCTCTCTCTGACACATTTTCTCTCTCTCAATAAATTCCCTCTATCTCTTATTAATTCTCTTCCTCTCTCAATTTCTCTTTCAATGTTTGGCGACTCCTCTCTCACTCTCACTCAACTTGCTTCTCTATCTCTACTTCTCTCTATCTTTATATCTCTCTACTTCTCTCTATTTTTCTTCTTTTGGTGTGCATTTCTTCTTCACTTCTCATCTCTTTATATAGGCAGATAAGTCTATAGTTTCATAGGTTTAGGCTAGGCTTATGCAAGCTTAGGAAACGTCAGCATAATTATATGTTTATATTCTCACTTAATGCATTTAATACTTTTGGATAACATTTAATTTCAATAGATCCAATTTATTAGTTAAACTCCGACATTTAGTCTTAAATAATTTATATCTTGACGGATATATTTCAAATAATTATTTGAAGTTCACGGAAACGGTCTATAATTTGAGATCTATAATATATTAAATTTTCATATTTTCTTGAATTAGAAAATGTTATGCGGATTTATCACCTTGTAAATCTTAATCAGAACTTTTTTTCTCAAATGTAATCGTATACATTTGATTAGTAATTCAAACCATAGCAACCCTTAATTTTTGGTTTAAAAAGTGCACTAGAAATTAATACTAGTGTTACAAATCAAGAAACTCTATTTTGTAGCGAGAAATTTATGTCACACAATCATTAATTCAATCAATATTTTGAGGGATATTACATCTCCGGCGTCCCTTCTGCGCGGTCTCACGGTTTTGGCCATAACTTCCTCTCCCAAACTCCAATTGACCCAATTCCAGTTGCGTTGGAAAGCTAACTCGAAACTCTATCCAATGCCATGCACCAATAGCCCGAATCGCTCATGTGGAAGAACTCTTCACTCCTACTCTTACACGTTACTGCTTTCGGAACGGTTTTCTCGTGAGTTTAGGCCTAAAACGTGCATGAACATCAAAACACACCTAATACCACCTAAATATAGACTCATGCATAAAATATAAGGATAAACTTAATAAAACCACATAAAACAGTAGAAAATAATATAGATAAGTGAGTAAAATAATGAACTTATCAAATCCCACAAACTCTAACGTTTGATTGACCTCAATCAATAGGCAAGAAAGAAATCAAAAGATCGTGTAGTTAAAGTGCAATGCCTCACAAGATTCATCACAGTCAAGAATCAAAAATCCACTACACACAAGCAATTGGAAAGAGGCAGAAAATTCATCAACTGTGGAAGAACTCACAGGAAGTGTATCACTCAACTCTCAAATGTTTAAGGTATAGATGAAAGCACTCAATATGTATGAAGAAATTTCTACCATAGGCTTGCAAATTTTCTAATATCTCCACTGCTAGAATGTGCACACAAGTCTAGAATCAAAAAGGACTTTCGAAAGGTTGTAACGTAGGCTTTTTCTGATAAGGTAGGGAAATATGGCCAAGTGACTAAATAAATTGAGTTCATGACTCTCAACACATCCAACCACTATCTATAATCATCCATCTCATCTCCTCATATACATCAACAAACTCAAAAAAAATTTCTAGCTCATTTTGAATCTCTTATGCACTTTTCGATAACTTTGTATTCTTTTCTTTTCAGAGAGCTTATGAGAATTCTAATTATTTCTTTTGAGCTTGTTTTTGCACACATCTTTTCACCACTAATTTATCATATCTTATCACCAATTCACCAATCAACCCCATACATACCACAACTCAAGACATGAGTGAGACAATACTTTTCTTAATCTCATAGACAAGGAAAGAAAAACTGTACAGGCTCAAAGTGGCTAACTAGGGAAAATTTTATTGTGAAGGGACAGTGTTTAGGATATTGGGTTAACAAAGATGGCCTAATATCATCTCCTAAACTTGTGCACACTATGCAGTCTCAACACAAAAAATAGGCAAGTTCTAGAGAAATCAAAACACACATGTGAATCTCATATCAAACGAAATAAAAGCTCAAATTTCTCATACAAGGGTTTAAAAATTTTCTTCCACGATCAATTTCAAATCAGCTCAATCAGAATGCAAGTATAAGTGTCAAATCAGTCCTATCATGCGGTATTCTACATTCATAGGCATCTAACCACAATCTTAATCAATTCAAACTCAACCTTCAATCAATTCTAATCTCACAATCTCATTCAGGTTATCTCAAAACTCAAAATTTTTCCCCACAAAATAGCATAAAATAGAAAGGAAAAGAATTTAAAGACGGAAAGCAGAATAAATATAAGATAGAACGTTCCATCTCTTGTCCACATCCCCCCAAACTTATTTACAACTCAAAGAGTGAAATAAGTTTGAAAATCAGACAAAAGAGGGGAACGATACCTGGTAGTTGATCTCAGATATCAACTTTTTATCCCCCGGAGTCTTCAAACATCGCACGACGTGAACTAATTGCTGCTGGCACTTCGTGTTGATTAAAAAAAGGTGCGTCGATCAACATGAAGCCTTCTTGTTGATCCTTGCTGTGGATCGAAGTGTATTCCGTCGGCTGCTCAACGTCGATCAACATCAGGCTACGTCGATCGATGCCGAGTAAACAATTGTTAACGCTAGACAAAAGCAAAACTTAACAGAAATAAAAAAAATGAGAAAGAAAAAAATAGTAAATCGTTGGGTTACCTCCCAATAAGTGCTTGATTTAACGTCGCAGCTCGACGGTACCTCAATTTACCTACTAAGGAGGTCGGGTCCAGACTGGCCTTTCCGCAACATCCTCTCCATCTTTGTTCTTGACGACTTCCATCCCCCATTTATTGGCGTCTTCTTCCAGAAGGATCTTGTGCATGCATAATGAAGGACTGACTCCTTTGATATCCCCCATTGTCCTCTCAATGGCGGACTTGTACTTCCTCAGATGTGCCTGGAGTGGTTTGAGTTTCAAAATAGGCGGATTGGAGTTAGAAGGCTGCTGTTCCAGACCTGCATCGATCGACGTAGGCAAAATTGCAGCGATCCCTTTTCCACGTCTCGCTGTTTTGATTGATGTAGCTGTCATGTCGATCTGTCCTCCTGCATCGATCGACGAGCTCTTGGCGTCGATCGAGGGAATTCTGAGGCCGCATCGATCGATGAGCTTCTGGCGTCGATCGATGGGAGCGATCCCCCACGTTTATCTGGCCCGTTCTGGCTGAATCGGCTTGGTAACTGCTCCTGTTTGTTCTCCTTTCCATGAGTTATCTTCTTGAACACACCTAGCTCCATCTCTTGGTCCACAGGCTCATCTTTTGCCTCATCCAAATCTGAAGATGAAAACAGAGAGTGCAGAAAAGAGTTTTCTAGAGAATTCGGATCAGTTTTTAAAGAAGAGGAGGGAGAGGAAATCACCAGGTTGAAACAATTTATCATGTGGCACTCTTTCCGGTAGCTTCCTTCATTATGCTTCTGCATTGTTTTACTGATAGGAAAGGTGACTGACTCATTTGACTCGGAACGTCAGTTTGCCGTCTCGGATATCAATCAGTGCTCCACCTATCTTCAAGAAAGGTCTCCCCAAGATCAGCAGAATATTGTGGTCCTCTTCCATGTCTAAGACCACAAAGTCAGCCGGGATGATGAAGTCTTTGACCTTGACAAGCACATTCTCCACGATGCCTCTCGGGTAGGAGACTGAGCGGTCGGCCATCTGAAGTGAGATGGTGGTTGGCTTGATGCTTCCAATGGCCAACCTCTTGAAGATGGATAGCGGAATTAAGTTGATGGACGCACCGGAATCACAAAGGACCTTCCCAAAGGTCTCTCCTCCTATGACGCAGGGGATTGTGAAGGATCCCGGGTCCTCCCGCTTCAGCGGCGTCTTCTTCTGAATCGCCGCGCTATATTCCTCGAACAAGTTTATCGTCTCATGTTCCATGAAGGGTCTTTTCTGAGAGACCATGTCCTTCAGAAACTTGATGTACCCGGGCATCTCACGCAATGCCTCTACCAGCGAAATGTTGATTTGCACCTTCTTCATGTTCTCCAAGAAGCGTGCATACCTCTCGTTCATCTTTGCTTTAGCCAGACGCTGTGGGAACGGTAAGGGAGGCTTATACATAGGTGGCTGGACAGGAGTGGGCGTCGATCGACGTGAGGTCTCATTCAAAGGTGATATTATAAACCTAAAACTTACTGTGCTATGTTGCTAAAGGAAAAAATCTTGCAATTGTAGACTTCTCAAAGGCTTGGGAGCACCTAGCAATGGCCGAGTTTACATAGTTGGAGGAGAGCCATTCGGTGGCACCCGGGCCCTGCAGCCGCTCCTGGATGAATTCCCAAATGTAGCAACAAAAGAAACACTGGCTCGAGGGGGAGAGCTCACTCCTTACCTGAATAAATCTTCTATTCTTGCAGCCATTGACTACATCGTGTCACTGAGCAGTGATGTGTTCGTGCCCTCACATGGTGGGAATATGGGGCGAGCTATGCAGGGTCATCGTGCATACGTGGGGCACCGGAAGTACATAAGGCCAAACAAGAGAGTGATGCTGCCGTTGCTGGAAGATGAGTCGGTGTCGGAGCAAGAATTCAGCAGCATTATGCAGAAGCTGCACAAATATTCCATGGGGCAGCCTAGTTTCAGGACCAAGAAACTTGATAGAGATGTGGTGGCATACCCTGTGCCAGAGTGCATGTGCAAGCGATGAACAAACAATGTCTTGTTTGTTGTATTATCGTTTTCTGAGATGGAAAAGCAATCTGCAGTGGTTAAGAAATGGATTCTTGAATCTTTGTTGTATAATTGTACATGGTTGAACGAGTTCTGGTCTACATGAGAATGAAGCCTTTTTTTTTCCACTCAAACCTTAAAAATCCATGCCTCATTCATGGTTCTTTTTCATCTTGGAATGAAACAAAAAACTAAACTTTCGCAAGTTTTTTTATTTTTGGTCTTGAAATAAGAAATTAATTTGGTTTTAGTTGGTAGTTGAAGGTGTATGAGCTTTCAGGGACCCAGCAGTTTGTTTCTGTTTATTTGTATTTCGAGATATTTGTTTTATCTTTATTTTTTGTTATATATGTTTCTTTATTCATTTTTGGGCTTTTAAGGTGGGAGAGCCTTTATGGTTATCGCATAATTAGTCATTTTCATGTAACTTCGACTCCGGCAGCGAGCGACGACTTTGTTCCATCCCTCTTTGATCTGCAACCAATTCGCTTAGAAATCTTTTATAAAGGTGGGAGATTTCACCCATTGATTTCCTCATGGGCTTTGCATATAGGTCTTCATTGATAGGGATTCTTGATTTTTCGTCGGTTTGAATTTTGTTTCGTCTATCTCGTATAGATATTTGGAATTTCGTGGGTTTGAAGGATTTATTCGTGATCTTTTTTAGATGGATTGTTGGAAATTCTTAAAATTGGAAGAGGAAAGTTTGAAACAGTGATAAAATTTAACTTTTTACAGCCGTTCAGTCACGGAATTACTTGTTTCAGTATCAATTCTTGATTTTTTACAGTTTAAAGGCATCGATCGACGTGAGGCTTATAACAACAGTAACCAATCAACCATCAAGATGGCACCGTTCAAAGCACTTGGCCCTAAAGCAGTAGAAGATATGATTAAATCGGTCCGTTAGATCAGACAAAGGATCAAAGAAGCACAAGATTGATAAAAGTCATATGCCGACACCCGCCGCAATGAATTAAGATTCGAAAGAGGGGGATAAAGTTTTCTTGAAGATATCCCCCTCAAAGGGATTGACCCGTTTTGGAATGCACGCGAAATTAAAGCTGAGGTTTATAGGTCCATTCGAGATTCTTGAGAAAGTTGGCCCGTTAGCTTACCGATTGGCCCTACCGCCGAACATGGGTGACATTCACAACGTATTTCATGTATCTCAACTCCGCAAGTATGTCGATGATCCTAGACATATTTTCCACCACCGTAAGGTGAATGTGCGACCGGACCTCCATTACTGTGAGATGCCTAATAACTGCAGAATAGCAGCAATCAAATAATATTTTTACACCCGAAGGTGGTCGATCCCACAGGGACTGTGCAACGAAATAGCCAACGTAAATTTCTAGAACATAGATATTTGAGGGTTTTGGAAAAAGGATTTTGTTTTGAAATTTAAAGAAAACAATGCAAGTAAATAAAGGTTTTAAAGCAATTAAAGGAAAGCACAGATCATAGGGCAGATATTCTAATCATCAGCATGCAATGTCCATCAACTCAGCAATGGGGAAACAATAGATTATGGTGGATTAAATTCCTTGGTCCGATAATTAAATCCTAGATTACTAAACAGTGACTTTATCCACTCGGTCTCAAGAACACAAATTTAGTTAATCTCAATAATCATCTAATTAATTCCTACACAAGTTTCTTCCTTTTGAGACAAAAAACAAATATAATTAATTCTCTCTTCCAATTAACAATCTTCACCTCTCGGTCCTTTGATTGATAACTTTGAACCTAGACTCAAATTCATCTCTTGATCCATCTTTAAATCTAGATTATTAAATTAAACTCAGAGAATTAAACCATGATGTTCGAGTTGATTTCAATAAACATGCATCAGAAAAGAAAATACATAGCCCTAGAACTTGTTATGGTTCTAGCCACAAAACATGACTAGAATTAAAGAAATCATATTATTAATTAACTTACAAATGAAATAGGAATCTTGAATGTCTTGGAAAAACTCCAATGTTACAATATTCTCCCAAAAATTCAAGAACTATTTCGTGCATAATGAGTTCAACATTTATAGAGGATTAAAAACATTTAAAAAATAACCAAAGCATGCAATTTTTCCATCTCAGTCATCTACGTCGATCGACATACACCATGTCGATCGACACACACGTCAGTCGAAATACAGGCCTCTACTTCATGTCGATTTCCTCTTCCATCCTCCATGTCGATCAACACCGGGAGTGTCGATCGACATGCCTACAATTGACCTTCATGTCGATCGACAGGGAGCCTGTCGATCGACATGCCTGCATGCATGTCGATCCCTTCTTCTACCTTGCCTTTCGATCGACATCTGACCTCTATGTCGATCGACATGCACCACGTCGATCGACGTAGAGGTAATGCTTCGGGTTTTTGGATCATCTTCCAACTTTGGTCGACTTCTCGTGCGTCAATCAAAGCGGCAACTCTGTGTAACTCGAATGTTTCATCATTTCACCTCTTTTTAGCCCTAAATACCTACAAAACTCACCACAAAGGGCATAACATCCTATAAAACAATCTCATGCACAGAAATAAGTAAAAACGTAAACTAATTGTACTGAAATAGTGGAGAAAAATATAGATAAGTGAGTATAAATATGAGCTTATCAAGCCCCCCGAACTTGAGTACTTGATTTTCCTCAATCAAGAAGAAAGAAAAGAAATCTCAAGCTGTTGAAATGCAATGCCTCACAAGATTCATCGCAATCAAAGGATCATCAATCCACATCACACAAGCAATTTGAAAGAGATAGGAAATTCATCAACTTTGGAAGACTCACAACGAAGTGTTTTCGCTCATTCACTCAAGTGTTTGGGTTTCAATGAAAGCACTCAGAACATGTATGAAGAAACTTCTACCATAGGCTTGCAAAAGTTCTAAAATCTCCACTGCTCATTCGTGCATACAATTCAAGAATAAAAAAGGACTTTGATTAGGTTGTAACATAGGCTTTTTGTGAAAGGTAGGGAAATATGGCCAAGTGACTCAAAATCAACTTAAGTGCATCCACCTCATCAATCTTAATTCACTCTCTATGAACATCAACCCTTCTCCTCAAGTTTTTCAATTCAAATCAAGACTCTTTTTTTTTTCTTTTTCTTTTTCTAGAGCCCAACCTTCTTTTGTATACCAATTAATGATTTCCTATCCTCTTACAATTTTTGTTTCACCTCAACTTATAGACAAGAAAGAATCCAAGTTTTCACTCATAGACAAGTACAGAAACCAAGGACTCGAAGGCTACTTATGAACAATATGCATCAATCTACCCTTATTTCACCCAACTCTCATAGACAAGAAATAGTTCACCTGTTTATAGCACTTCTCATAGACAAGATAGAACTGCAATGCTTTTCTCAACTCATAGACAAGAAAGAAAAGTAACAGGCTTAAAAGGGCTTTACTACGAATAAATTTTTATAAGTGACAGTGTTTGGGATAGTATGGCTAACAAAAATGGCCAAAGATCATTTCCTATCATTATGCACACTATGCAATTTTGAAAACAGAACAAAAGCAAGTTCAAGAGAAACAAAAACATACATGCGAATCTCTCATGAACAAATAATGGCTCAAAAATCTCACTTGGGTTCAAATTTTCTTCCTTAGTCAATTGCAATCCACCCAACACATCATGCAAGTGTAAGTTTCAATTAGACCCTATCATGTGGCATTCTACATTCATATGCAATTAACCACAATCAAAATCAAATCAAACTTAACCAAGACTGATTCCAAACTCACACTTAGTTCAAATGGGGTTCAATTACTCAAAAATTTTCCTCATCACATTATCCATTTTTTTCTAGGCAGTAATTTAAATAAACACACCAATAAAAATAAAGAAATACTCCCTTCGTCCCGGTCGAATTATCTCAATTTGTCCAAGCACAATAACCAAGGACTGTGAGTGTTGACTGAGTTGAGTGGAATTAATATTTTATTGTTGAGTGTGAAAAAGTTATTATTTTTAGAAATGGGACTAATGAACTGGGACAAACAAAAAAGAAAAGTGGGACAATACGGGCTGGACGGAAGGAGTAACAAATAAAAGGATAAATAAGTTCAACTTCTTGTTCACATCCCCCCAAACTTATTTCGAACTCAGAGAGTACGAAAAAGTTTGAAAATCATACAAGAAAAAGAAATTGTATGTGACTGTTGATCTCAGACATCAACATTTTTATCTACCGGAGGAATTGGCTCATCGCGACGAAGAATTGTGGCAGCTCGCACTCTATGTCGATCGACAGGGGGCCTATCGATCGACATAGAGCCTTCCTGTCAACTCATGCCTTGGGTCGAAGTGTAACTCCGTGCTGACCTCTATGTCGATCAAGAGCCTGTCGATCAAAACAGAGGTAATCCTCCACTTTTTTTTCGAAAATTAAACTCAAAAAATGAAAATAGAAAAAAAAATGAAAATTGAAAGACAAAAACAAAGAAAATTAAAAATAAAGCAAGTAAACAATTGGGTTACCTCCCAACAAGTGCTTTTGTTAACGTCGTAGCTCGACGATACCTCTTTTTCAGAACCAAGGCGGGCTAGAAAGCACTCGTCTTCCTCGGGAATCCACCATGTAGACCAATCGATCTTGTATGGCAGCAGTGAGCTCGGGGTGAGATGGTGTAATTGACGGTTTTCCCACCTCATTCCCTCACTCCCATCTTTGAGCAGCTCGGTCTTCTTCGATTTCTTCACTTGCTTCCTCTTCTTCCTCTTCATCCACTTCCTCTCTAGAGGTAATCCTGAAGCATTTTGATTGCTGTCGGCTTCTGTCGAGCTTGAAAGTAATCTTCTCTTCATTTGCTCGAAGCGTGATCTCCCCTCCTCGGCAGTCAATTAATGCAACACTAGTGTCTAGGAATTTCGTTCCTAAGATTAGGGGTGTGCTTCCATCTTCCTTCATGTTGAGGACCACAAAATCTGCAGAAAAGATAAGATGACCTACACGAATAAGTACATCTTCAATTATAACTTTGGGGCGAGACACAGATCGGTCTGCCATCTGCAAGGTAATAGTGGTCGGCCTCAACTCTCCAATCTTGAGGTGCTGGAAGAAAGATAAGGGCATCAGGTTGATGCTGGCACTAGTGTCGCACAACACCTTCTCGAACTCGATCCCACCGATCTCTACTAGGATTGTGAAGCACCCTGGATCACTCCTCTTGATGGGAATCTTCTTCTGTAGGAGTAGGTTGCACTGCTCATGAAGCTTCATTGTAGCATTCTCCACGAAATGCTTCTTTTAGTTCTTACACAAATTTAGTTAATCTCATTAATCATCTAATTAATTCCTACACAAGTTTCTTCCTTTTTGAGACAAAAAAACAAATATAATTAATTTTATCTTCCTATTAACAATCTTCAACTCTTGGTCCTTTGATTGATAACTTTAAACCTAGACTCAAATTCATCTCTCGATCCATCTTTAAATCTAGATTATTAAATTAAACTCAGAGAATTAAACCATGATGTTCAAGTTGATTTCAAAAAACATGCATCAGAAAAGAACATACATAGCCCTAGAACATGTTAGGGTTCTAGACACAAAACATGACTAGAATTAAAGAAAACATATTATTAATTAACTTACAAATGAAATAGGAATCGTGAATGTCTTGGAAAAACTCAAATGTTACAATATTCTCCAAAAAATTCAAGAACTATTTCGTGCATAATGAGTTCAATATTTATAGAGGATTAAAAACATCTAAACTAGGTATTGGGCTAAAATAACAAAAATAACCAAAACAGGCAATTTTTCAATCTCGGGCATCTGTGTCGATCGACATGCACAATGTCGATCGACACACACGTCAGTTGAAATATGGGCCTCTCCTTCATGTCGATTACCTCTTCCGTCATCCACATCGATAGACACCGGGGGTGTTGATTGACATTCCTGCAATTGACCTTCATGTCGATCGACAGGGAGGCTGTCGATCGACATGTCTGCATGTATGTCGAGCCCTTCTTCTGCCTTGCCTTTCGATTGATATCTGATCTTTGTGTCGATTGACATCCACCACATCGATCGATACAGAGGTATTACTTCGGGTTTTTGGCTTGTCTTCCAACTTTGGTCTACTTCCTGTTCGTCAATCGAAGCGACAACTCTGTGTAACTCGGCTCTTTCATCATTTCTCCTCTTTCTAGCCCTAAATACCTGCAAAACTCACCACAAAGGGCATAACATCCTCTAAAACAGTCTCATGCACAAAAATAAGTAAAAACATAAACTAATTGTACTGAAACAATGGAAAAAAATATAGATAAGTGAGTATAAATATGAGCTTATCAATGCCTGTAGCGATTCTCGATAGAAAAATTCAAGAGCTCCGCACGAAGAGTATATCGATGGTGAAAGTACTGTGGAAGCATCACGATATTGAAGAAGCTACGTGAGAACTTGAAGAGAATATGAAGGATAAGTACCCCGAGCTATTTCTATAAACTTTCGATTTTCGAGGACAAAAATTTTTATAAGGTGGGTAGGATGTAATGCCCCGTATTTTCCAATCTTTCGAATAAATAAAATTCAAAGCAAATGTCTCTACAATCATTATTATTATTACTAATATCTTCAAGCAACTTCTCTACAACCCATATCTATTTTCAGATTTAATTCATAATTATCGAGATAATTATTGAGACGAGAAATAAAGTCCGGAAAATATTTATATTATTATCGGCGAATTATATTATATCGATATTACTTCCAAGAAAAATTTCCAGAATTAATTCCATTAAATTGGATACCCAAGATTTTTGACATACATGGATACACACGATGTATTGATCGATTTTAATCGCGAGCCGATGATACGAAGCACCCGATGAACATTATGATCGAGTGGTTGGAATAATTAATTTCCAACTTATTAATTTTATGTACTATATTATTTCCATTTTAAGGAAAGGAATTTAATTAAATATGAGAGGATCCATATTATTATTTTATGCTCAAATATTCATACGACGTCCGATTGAGCCGATTCAAAATTCCAAAGCAAGAGTTCGAACAATGAAAATTTGTCGTAGTATTTATTTAATTATTGGATGCAACACCATAGTGAAAATAATTAATTAGAGATAATGGGTTATATTTATTTTAAACAAATATATAGCTGTGTGATTACTCTAGCACCTATATGGCCAATTTACCTACAAGGGCCTTCTAGAAGAAATTGTTGCAAAGGAATTTGAATCACTTAAGGGCAAATGTGGAAAATAGAATTGTGATTATTGCAAAATATCAATCAAGCCATGCAAGCTTGTTTTTACACTCCACCCTCATTTTTCCTTCACCAAAATCGACACCCTCCCCATCTTATACAAAATTCCCTATCATTTTTATTTCTCAAAAATCAATTCACCCCTTTCACTCATCCTCTCCAAAAATCCCTGCAACTATTTCTCTCTTTACTCCAATGAAACACTTGCTAAGAATGGCCCCTTTCAACCTTAAAAAACCTACCTTTCTCCTATTCAAAGAGCCACCATTTTCATAAAAAGTTTACCCTCTCGAACTCCTCTACGCAATGACGTGAAGAACTTTATAATCGGAGAACATTAGTTTTAAGCACGAAGTGGAATCAAGCTATAAGTGGGAGAATCGTGATCGCCACAAAGAGAGGAGTACAGATACGTGAAGATTGAAGCTTGAAAATGTCGAGAGCAACTCGAAAAGTTGGAACACCAATTGCTAAAAATTTCTCGATCCAAACAGATGATTTCTACACTCCCTATGACTTTCTTGTTATAAATATATAATTGCATGTAGGATCAAGAAGTTACAAATAAAAGTTCAAGGGAGATGTTTGAGATTTGCATAACTTGGACTAGTCTTGATATATGTTGATTGTTGTTGAGTATAGAATCCATGTGAGAGATTGCATGTTTAATCAAGTCTAGAAATTATATTCCTTCATGCTTGGTGATGTTTGAAAAAACGATTATGTGGTACCTAAATTGAGTGGAAGCTTCCAAGTGAGGAAAATGCATGTTTTGTGCATATACATGATGATTTCAATAAAACTTTGTATTATGCATGAGTGTGCGGTGATTTCACGATATATTTATGTATTGTTTTCGGGACACCGTGGGTGCATTCGTGTACTTAGCCTCTATGCGTGTTTTCTCTACATGTAGGAACCGGTTGATGAAGGTGTAGGTGGCGTTATGAGGTGGGGATCGAAGGTGGAATCGAGATGGATTTTTTGTTTTTTATAATTTATTCGGTTTGTACCACAATCGAATCCATATTGCTTTTGATTAGACCTTTTGATTGGCATGTATCACATTACCATATTGCTTGGATGATTGATCTAGATTTTTTCTAAACCTCAATATGAATTGAACTTTTGAATTTAATTTGTTTGGTTATGATATCGAAACGATGAACTATGTCTTCATACATATATAGTCTCAATAGTTCAAGTATTCTAAATTGAATTGTGTCCTTGGTGTTTTTCTTTCAAGCATGCATTAATTTATTGTCCCATAATGCTTGTATCATTTATTGGCCTCTATTTTTCGCTACGAAATATTTATTCGAACCTCATGATCTAGTTTTGTGTTCGACTAATTCTTTAATTGCTTCCGCATGAATAATTATTTCAGCTTAAATAACAACTTCCCTTAGCGTGCATCGTGTCGCACGTGGGACTGTCACATAGGCCCGGTTTAGAGGTACGACATTAGCCATGATTTTCATTACACTTTATTAATTATAAAATTTTGGAAAAAATGTTTATATTATTTAAAAATAATATTAATATTATTTTGATATAAATAGTACTCCCTCCCTCTCGTGCCAATTGATACATTTCTTTTCGGCACGGGAATTAAGGATGTGAGTGTAAGTGGAATTAATATTTTATTATTGAATGTGAAAAAGTTGTCATTTTTAATAATGTAGCAATTCGAGTGGGATGCCCAATTTGGTAAGTGTAGCAATTCGGGCGGGACGGAAGGAGTATAAATTTATTCGTAGTTTAATTGACACCAACTCACCTTTTGTATTAAATCCGCACCTGTATATTTGAGTGACTTCAACTAAATATGTGTAGCTTTTCTCTTAGTGCATGCCATGTCTCTTTTTGCTTTAATTAGCCTAGCAAGTGGAAGTATGATTGTATAACGCGTTCACCGGGAGTTGAAGTAAAAAATTTTGGTCAAATTAATAAAGTTGTTTCTGCTTTTAATAAAGGTGAAAAATGAAATATTTTATGGGAAAATGCCTGGAAATTAAGGATGTGATTGCATGGAAATGCTTCAGTTAATTTTTTTTTTTTTTTTAATTTCTATTTAGGTGTCCTTCATTTTTCATTCATTCCATTCCAAATTTAAGTCTTCAAAGACTTTCTTTCTTCCTTCCCAACTACAGGTCGTAAGTGAAAACACTAATGGTTGGAGAAACAGACAAGAAAATCTACGAGGCTGTCTTAACCGGAGATGCAATAGCTTGTAAACGACTGGTGGATGAAGATCCACATATTCTTGATAGAGTTTCATTTTTGTATCCAAACAAAACCCCTCTATTACACATAGCAATATTGCAGGGAAGCGGAGAGATCATCGAAAGGCTGACTGGAAACCCGCAGCTGGTTCGACAACTAAATTGCGAAAAATCATCACCTCTTCACATTGCAGCAGCAAAAGGGGACGCCACAATCACCTCTTTACTATTATCGAAAGCCCCTGAAATGTGTTGGCGGCGCGACTGCCATGGCATGAACCCGATTCATGTTGCAGCCATGTATGGGAAGGTTAACGTCCTAGCAGATCTCATTCATCACAATCCATGTCCCGCCAGGCAGAAGGTGGATCGTGGGCATACAGTGTTGCATGTGTGCGTGAAGTATGGTCGGGTTAAGGCATTGAAATATCTGGTGGAGAGGTTGGGTGAGCTTAGCCGTGTAAAGGATGATGATGGGGATACAATATTACATCTCGCTGCAAGGTGCAAGAGAGATAAGGTAAATTACTATACATAAATGTATTCATATATTAGCTAATATGTTGAGCTTTGTATTAAATATTTCCATTTTCCATAAAAACTTAGATCATTCAATACTTGGTGGAAAACAATATCTTGAGATATATTATATAATATATCATATATTAGAGAATATCTTAGTATATCTTTTGTACATATCTTAGAATAGATTTATTTTCTACTCTATATATACATCCTTGTAACTTGTATCTCATTGAGTGAAATAAAAGATTTTATTCTCTACATGGTATCAGCCAAATCTTGGCAAAACCCTAACTGAGATCACCGATTTTTTCCTCCAAATTTTTTTTTCTCGTTCGACCTTCATGGCCGCGCACAACGATCCCGGCGAATTGCCCTCTCTTCCGTTGTCAACGATGATTCATATGGTGACGATAAAACTCACCTCTTCCAATTACCTCCTCTGGCATGCACAGATAGAGCCTCTTCTCATCACGCAGAATTTTCTTCCATACATTGACGGCACCCTTCCTGCGCCGCCGTGCACTCTGCCTCCGGTCGACGGTGTCGCCTCTCCGAATCCGGATTATCTTAAGTGGTATTCTCGTGATCAACTTATTAAGTTATTTCTTGTGTCCACCCTGACTGAAGAATCTATGGCTATTATTATTGGATGCTCAAACTCTCGAGACGTTTGGATTGCGCTGTCTCGCGCATACAGCCATCATTCGAAGGCTAGGGAACTCAGTCTCAAAGATGAATTGCTCTCCATGAAGCAAGGTGATACCCCGGTGGCTGATTACGGTCGTCGATTTAAATCAGTCTGCGATCAACTTTGTGCGATCGGCCGTCCGATCGATTCTTCGGACAAGTCTCATTGATTTCTCCGTGGTTTAAGTGCCGGTTTCTCCAATTTTACCGCTGCTCAGATGGCTCAAGAAGCTCTTCCGGATTTCGACAATCTTCTTGCCAAAGCTCTTAGTCATGAATTATTTTTAAAGTCTGCTGATTCTGTTTCATCATCTTCGACCGTGGCTTTTCAGGCATCCTTCAATTCACGTAACTCGGGTAACAAGTCGGCTGGTCGCGGCAAATCCAAGGGCTGAAAGAAGCAGCGTATTTTATTCTCTACACAATATAATCGAGAGGAACAAAAGGAATTCCAAGGGAGAAACTGCGTTAGATATCTTGGAAGAGTTCCCTCCCGATGAAACTGTCTCACAAATCAACGATATCCTGCGAACATGGTGGTGGAGAGGATCACCCCAATCCCTCAACAAGTTCAAAGAGATTGGAATGGTGATTTCGATCCTAATTGCAACCATGGCGTTTCAGGCACTAATCAGTCCCCCCGGCGGCGTCTGGCAGGAGGACTCAAAGGCTAAAACTGTAAAAATACTCAACACTTACACAAACAGCAACCTGCATTTTAAGCCCGATTTACTTCATTTTTAGCCCGATTTACTTTATTTTTACATAAATACGAATTTAAAAAAATTAAATTCTTCAAAGCAGCAACACGAGCGTAGACTCTATAAAACTAAATATCAACATCAATAATTCTAAAAACGCCGCCCTTAAAATGCTTCATCTCATCAACACACTTTGGAATAAATGAACTTGTAAGATACAAAAATGCACAAAGTTAACACTAGAGATGCACAATATAATAGTAAAAATGAACGTCGATCTGAATAAAATAAGTTTTTTTAAATATATTTATGCACAATTAACAAAGTCGAGACCGAACACGAATGCGAAATCCAGAAACAAAGAAAAAAAATCTGATCGACAGAAGAAAAATAAATAAAATCGAACGAAGAAGGAAGAAGAAATCAAATTGCGTGAAGAAAGGAATAAAAAATCTGATGAGATACTGCAGAATAAACGAGGAAAACTGCACACGGAGTGAAATAGATCATGAGCGTTGAAATCACAAAATCAAAGGCTGAGATTTATTCTCATT
>JAPKLW010001610.1:92396-174296 GCA_026898455.1 Plectranthus barbatus | reverse complement strand
AAATCTTCCATTACTACTTTCAAGCAGATGTATGATGACTCTCTCTACGAGGCCTGGAAGAGATACAAAGAGCTTCTAGGACTCTCTCCTGGACATGGCATCGATCTGGAGATGCAAGTGTGCAATATCTATGAGGGTTTGAATTCTCACATGAAGGAGTTCGTTGACGCATCTGCTGGTGGTATACTGATGAAGAAGAGTGGTGCAGAGAGCATGAGGTTGCTGGCAGACATGGCGCTGAATAGCCACCAATGGCCAACTGAGAGACAGATTCCGGTCAAAGCTATGGAAGCCAAGCCAGAAATTGATGTGGTTGCTGAGGTGAAAAAGCTTCGGGAAGAAATTGAAAAATTGGGCACATCACAAGCTGCAGCTGTTTCAGAGCCAAGCATGGCTATTATTCCGGTGGAGGCCGACTACGTCAACCGGGGTGCAAGCAGTTCGTCTGGAACTGCCAGGACTGAGGTGAATTACATTGGCGGTGGTTATCACAATAACTACCGAGGCAATCAGGGTTATCATTTCAACCATGGGCGATCTCACCCTGGTTTTTCTTATTCTAACCCTTCTGCTGTAGAAAACCCTATGTCTGGTTTTGATGTAGGTACTGGAGGAGAAATCGTGGGAAGGAAGAAATCCGTGCTGGAGGAGATGCTCGAGAAATTCATCAAGAGCTCGGATAACCGGTTTGAGAAAGTAGAAACCGAAGTGAAGGGGATGGCCGACCACATGCAGCTGAAGACGAAACACCTTCGGATGATGGACTCACAATTGAGCCAGATTGCCACCACACTCGGAAACCAACACAAGCCTGGACAGCTTCCAAGCACAACGGAGGTGAACCCAAAGGCTCAAAAACACTGCAAAGCCGTCACTCTGAGGTTCGAGACGAGTTACAAGAGTCCCAAGATGGCTGTAAACGATTCTGGAGGCAAAAAGGAGCAAAAATGCACAGGAGATGAATCCACGTCGATCGACGGACCTGCCACGTCAATCGATGCAAAAGACAGAGGCCTGTGGATCGATGCGACCCTACGGCGATCGATGCTAACGTCTATTCCAGGCACGAAGTTGAAGCAGTCTGAAGATCAACTCCCTCCTATACCATTCCTACAGCGGTTCACAAAGCAGAAAGAGGACGAGAAGTTCTCCAGGTTTGTGGAGAATCTGAAGAAGGTCAGCATCAACATTCCGCTGATCGAAGCACTAAAGGAGATTCTAGGGTACATGAAGTACCTCCAGAAATTGATGAGTGGAAAGAAGCAGTTCGTGGAGAACGGGACGGTGAAAATCCACTAGCAGTGCAGCCTGCTACTTCAAAAGCAGGTGCCCATTAATAGAAGCGATCCTGTATGCTTCTCTATCTCGGTTGAGATTGGGAGACACACATTCGAGAGAGTACTATGTGATACTGGGGCCAGTATCAACCTGATGCCGTACTCCATCTAAAAGCGTCTCAACATCAAAGAGATGAGGCCCACGATGATCACCCTGCAGATGGCGGACAGCTGTGTGCCCTGCCCGAAAGGTATACTAGAGGATGTGCTCATTCGCGTGGGCCATCTCATTTCTCCTGCAGATTTTGTGGTGCACGAGATGAAGGAGGGCGACAACATGCCCATGATCTTAGGGCATGAGTTTCTCGACACTAGCGCCGCTCTCATTGACTGTCGAGACGGCGAGATCACACTCCAGGCAAACAATGAAAAGATCACCTTTGTGATCGACAAGAGGAAGAAGAAAGCGGAGTGCAATCGAATCTCCACTACTGAAGAAGGAGATGAATCTGAAGAGGAAGAAGCAGCCGCCATTGAGTGGGAGAGAGGAAACGAAAGGGTGAATCTGTCAACTACACCGCCTTGTTCTGAGCTCACCACCATTATAAAGGATTGGATGGTTTACATGGTGGATTCCAAAGGTCGGCGAGTCTGGACCCGATCTCCCTGGCAGTGATTTGAGGTATCGTCGAGCTGCGACGTTAAATCAAGCACTTGTTGGGAGGTAACCCAACCTTTTCCGTATTTTATAAATAAAAAAAAATTGGAGATCGGCTCGCCGTTGATCGACGCAGCCTGGCATCAATCGACGCCGAGCAGCCCAGCGTGATACACTTTGATCCTCAACGGGATCAGCAAGAAGTCTTGACGTCAATCAACACGAAGTGCCAGCTGCAACAATTCACGCCGCGCGATATCTGAAGACTCCGGGAAAAAAAAGTTGATGTCTGAGATCAACTACCAGGTATTGTTCCCTCTTTTGTCTGATTTTCAAACTTATTCCACTCTTCGAGTTGGAAATAAGTTTGGGGGGATGTGGACAAGAGATGGAACGTTTTATCCTTTATTTATTTTGCTTTCCGCTTTAAATTTTTTTTAAGTTTTTATTCTATTTTGTGGGGAAATTTTTTGAGTTTTGAAATAACCCGAATGAGATTGTGAGATTAGAATTGATTGAGTGTTGAGTTTGAATTGATTGTGATTGTGGTTAGATGCCTATGAATGTAGAATACCGCATGATAGGATTGATTTGACACTTATGCTTGCATGTTGATTGAGCTGATTTGAAATTGACTGTGGAAGAAAATTTTTGAACCATTGTGTGAGAAATTTGAGCCTTTATTTTGTTTGATGTGAGATTCACATGTGTGTTATTATTTCTCTAGAACTTGCCTATTTTCTGTGTTGAGACTGCATAGTGTGCACAAGTTTAGGAAATGATCTTAGTCCATCTTTGATAACCCAATATCCTAAACACTATCCCTACACATTAAATTTTCCCTAGTTAGCCACTTTTGAGCCTGTACAAAATTTTTCTTTCCTTGTCTATGAGATTAAGAAGAAGTATTGGGTTCACTCATGTCTTGAGTTGTGGTATATGGGGTGGAATGATTGTGAGATAGAGATAAGAAAATATAAATTAGTGCTGAAAAGATGTGTGAAAAAGAAGCTCAAAGAAATAATTAGAATTCTCATAAGCTCTCTGAAAAAAAAAAGAATACAAAATTATCAAAAAGAGCATAAGAGGTTCATACGAGCTAGAAAAAAAAAGGTTGTGTATTTGTTGATATATTTGAGGAGAAGGTTGAATGATGAATAGATGGTGGTTGTATTGGTTGAGAATGATCAACTCAACTTAATTTAGTCACTTGGCCAAATTTTTCCTACCCTTCACAAAAAGCCTACATTACAACCTAATGAAAGTCCTTTTTGATTTTAGACTTGTGTGCACATTCTAGCAGGGGAGATATTAGAAAATTTGCAAGCCTATGGTAGAAATTTCTTCATACATGTTGTTGAGTGCTTTCATCTATACCTTAAGCACTTGAGAGTTGAGCAATACAATTTCTGTGAGTTCTTCCACTGCTGATGAATTTTCTGTCTCTTTCAAATTGCTTGTGTGTAGTGGATTTTTGATTCTTGACTGTGATGAATCTTGTGAGGCATTGCACTTTAATCGCATGATCTTTTGATTTCTTTCTTGCCTATTGATTGAGGACAATCAAACGTTCAAGTTTGGGGGGTTTGATAAGCTCATTATTTTAATCGCTTATTGATATTATTTTCTACTATTTTATGAATTTTTATAGAGTTTATATATATATTCTATGCATGAGTCTATATTAGGTGGTATTATGCGTACTTTGGTGTGTTTTGCAAGTTTTAGGCCTAAATTCACTTGAAAACCATTTCGGAAGCAGTGATGTGTAAGAGTAGCAGTGAAGAGTTCTTCCACAAGAGGAATTCGGGCTATTTGCGCATGGCAATGGATGATGCTTTGAGTTAGCTCTCCAATGCAACTGGAATCGTGTCAATCGGAGTTCGGGAGAGGAAGTTATGGCCAAAATCGTGAGACCGTGCAGAAGGGGCGAGAGACCACGTCGATTGATGCCAATCAGCATCGATCGACGCCAAAGAGGAAGCCACGTCGATCGATGCGAATCTACCACGATCGACGCGAGTCTGTCAGCTGGAGCAGAAATTCGATGAAAATCGGATTTATTCATATCTTTAGCCCTAGATTTGATTGGATACACACATCCACCACTATAAATACCTATGTAAATTCGAATTTTCAGCATTCCCTATCATATTTTCATTCCACAATTTAGTTTTTAGAGTTTGGAGACTTGGGGAACACGAAACCCTTTTATTTTCTTGTAAGTTCTTTATGTTTATGCAATTTAATATGTTTTCTTTTGGATTTCTATCTGCGATGAGTGGCTAGAAATCTTAGCGGGTTCTAGGGGTTGATATTATTATTGATGCATGTTAGGATTAATTAATTAGGTTCATGATTCTTGTGTTTATTTGAGAATCCTAGATTAATTCAAGGACCGAGAGGTGATGATTAATTTAGATGTCTAGCTATTGATAGAAGGACCGAGAGGTGAATATTTATAGTGGGATTAGGAATGCATGATACTATCTACACTATCCAAACAGATGTACTAGACTGTAGGAATTAAACTGATTTGCTTATCAGATTGACAAATTTGGTGTACTTCGAGACCGAGAGGAGATAGTCACTAATTAGTAATCTAGGTTATATTTTCCAAACAAGAAAATATAGCATTGTTGCAGTATTCCACCTATTAAATTAATTGATTCCTACATGTTATCCATAATAAGAATTCTTCCCTAGAATCTGTGTTCTTTTAAATTTTCTTTCAAAACATCTTTAATTTTCTGCATTGTTCTCTTTATTTTTATAAAATCAAAACCTATTTTTTATTCACTCAAACAATAGATTTTAGAACCATAATTAGTACATAGGATAATTTCCCCACACAATTCCCCTGGATCGATAACTTTAGGGTTTACAAATTTATTTGCCGCTGTTATTATAATTAATCTGTTAGAAATAACAGTGATCAATGAGGCCCACAACGATCACCCTGCAGATGGTGGATCGATCTGTGTCCCGCCCGAAAGGTATACTAGAGGATGTGCTCATTCGCGTGGGCCATCTCATTTTACCTGCAGATTTTATGGTGCTGAAGATGAAGGAGGACGAGAACATGCCCTTGATCTTGGGGTGTGAGTTTCTCGACACTAGCGCCGCTCTCATTGACTGTCGAGGCGGCGAGATCACACTCCAAGCAAACAACGAGAGAATCACCTTCGTGATCGAGAAGAGCAAGAAGAAAGCGGAATGCTATAGGGACTACACTACTGAAGAAGGAGATGAATCTAAAGAGGAAGAAGCAGCTGCAATTGAGTGGGAGAGAGGAAACGAAAGGGTGAAAGTGTTAACTACACCACCTTTTTCTGAGCTCACCACCATTGTCAAAGACCATAAGGTTTACATGGTGGTTGCCAAAGGCCGGCGAGTCTGGACCCGACCTCCCTGGTTGTGATTTGAGGTATCGTCGAGCTGCGATGTTAAATCGAACACTTGTTGGGAGGTAACCCAACCTTTTCCGTATTTTCTTTTTAATTTTCATTTTTTATTTATTTCGAATTTCTATTATTTTTGCGCTAACAGTTATTTTGCAGTTTATAAAAAAAGAGGAATACAACTCGACATCGATCAACGCAGCCTGGTGTCGATCGACGCCGAGCAGCCCAGCGTGATACACTTGATCCGAGGAGAGGGTCGTAAGAAGGCTTTGCATCGATCGATGCGAAGTGCCAGCAGCAATTAGTCCACGTCGCGCGATGTCGAAGACTCCGGGGGGGATAAAAAGTTGATGTCTAAGATCAACTACCAGGTATCGTTCCCTCTTTTGTCTGATTTTCAAACTTATTCCACTCTTCGAGTTGGAAATAAGATGTGGACAAGAGATGGAACGTTCTATCTTTTATTTATTCTGCTTTCCGTATTTAATTTTTGCCCTAAATATTAATTTTATATTATTTTGTGGGGAAAATTTTTGAGTTTTGAAATTACTCGAATGAGATTGTGAGATTAGAATTGATTGAGGGTTGAGTTTGAATTGATTGTGATTGTGGTTAGATGCCTATGAATGTAGAATACCACACGATAGGATTGATTTGACACTTATGATTGCATGCTGCTTGAGCTGATTTGAAATTGCCTGTGGAAGAAAAATTTTTGAACCCTTGTGTGAGAAATTTGAGCCTTTATTTCGTTTGATGTGAGATTCACATGTGTGTTTTTATTTCTCTAGAACTTGCCTATTTTCTGTGTTGAGACTGCATAGAATGCACAAGTTTAGGAAATGATCTTAGGCCATCTATGTTAGTCCAATTCCCTAAACACTGTCCCTTCACATTAAATTTTACCTAGTTAGCCACTTTTGAGCCTATACAAAATTTTTCTTTCCTTGTCTATGAGATTAAGAAGAAGTATTAGTTTCACTCATGTCTTGAGTTATGGTATATGGGGTGGAATGATTGTGCGATGGAGATAAGAAAATATAAATTAGTGGTGAAAAGATGTAAGAAAAAAGAAGCTCAAAGAAATAATTAGAATTCTCATAAGCTCTCTGAAAAGATAAGAATACTAAAATTATGTAAAGAGCATAAGAGATTCAAAATGAGCCAGAAAAAAAATGTTCTATATTTGTGGATATATTTGAGGAGATGAGGTGGATGATGATTAAGAGTGGTTGTAGTTTGTTGAGTTGGCCACTTAATGGATTCTAGTCACTTGACCATATTTCCCTACCTTATCTGAAAAGCCTACATTACAACCTAATGAAAGTCCTTTTTGATTCTAGACTTGTGTGCACATTCTAGCAGTGGAGATATTAGAAAATTTGCAGGCCTATGGTAGAAATTTCTTCATACATGTTGTTGAGTGCTTTCATCTATACCTTAAACACTTAGGAGTTGAGTGATATTCTTCCTGTGAGTTCTTCCACAGTTGATGAATTTTCCGTCTCCTTCAAATTGCTTGTGTGTAGTGGATTTTTGACCCTTGACTGTGATGAATATTGTGAGGCATCGCACTTTAATCGCACGATCTTTTGATTTCTTTTGATGAATCTTGTGAGGCATTGCACTTTAATCTTGAGGATAATCAAACGTTCAAGTTTATAAGCTCATTATTAGACTCCCTTATCTATATTATTTTCCACTATTTTATGTAGTTTTATTGAGTTTACATATATATTCTATGCATGAGTCTATATTAAGTGGTAATACACGCATCTCGGTGTTTTTGCAGGTTTTAGGCCTAAAATCACTTGAAAACCATTCCGAAAGCAGTGACGTGTAAGAGTAGCAGTGAAGAGTTCTTCCACAAGGGGAATTCGGGCTATTGGCGCATGGAAATGGATGAAGCTTTGATTTAGCTCTCCAACGCAACTGGAATTGAGTCATTCGGAGTTCGGGAGAGGAAGTTATGGCCAAAACCGTGAGACCCCGCAGAAGGGGCGAGAGACCACGTTGATCGACGTGAATCCACATCGATCAACGCCAAAGATGAATCCACTGTTGGGATTATATACTGAAAGCATATGTGATTAAGTGTTTTGTACACTGGTCTTCATATATGTTGCCGCAACAATACTCACTGTCTGATAGAACAAACATACAAAGAACCATAATATCCTATTATCTCGCCTATAGGGATGATCATATGGTGTGTAGGAGATCACAGATGATCATATGAATCGTTTTACCTAGCGAGATATAAACAGTATCACAGCTGAGACGGTCCCTGGATAGGCTGTCGGTCTAAGCTGCGGCACATCGGTTCATAAGTGGGCTTATCCTAGCTACTTGATGTGTCGGTACATTGTTATGTATTGATGGGATCAACAGTGGGATGTGCCATTCACATTGACATACGAATGAGCCAGATCCCTAACATACTTCCTATGATCTTAAACCTAACTGAAGGATAAGGGGCACACACAGATTGACCACACTTTGATTTACCGGGGTGGCGAGTCTTACATGTACTCTAATACTTGTATTTTCGGTGTTGGTAATTTGTGTGTGGCCTGCTTAGTCTGGACGTTTTGGTAAGCATATCCGTTTCAGGATGGTGACATTCCCTGAGGAGCTCACAAGGTTCATTATGCTAAACCATGCAGGTTGAATTATTTAATTCAGGCATAAGTGAAAAGGAGTGAGTGGTGTAACTCAGGAAATAAGAGATTAATTAATTGTGGCTAATTGTCATAGGCCAAATTAATTAATGAATGTCTAAAACCTTAAATATGTGGATCATGTTAGTTTGGTGCAACCCGTTCCTAATAACGTGGTAATAAAGGGGCGAGTCAGCATTGTTACCGTGGTGAAGGTTAAAACAATGTTTTATTAATTAATTATGTTCTGGGTTGAACAAGGAAGGATTAATTAATAAAGAGGGCCCACTTTATTATTTGCATCTGATCCCTGGTCTGGCCCATTAACTGCTCAGAGCGCATTAGGGTTAGGGTTTCTCAAAACCCTAGCACTATATAAAGCCCTTCTCTCTATCAGATCATTAATGTTGGAAAAACTAGGGTTTTTCAGTATAATTGAGAGAGAGAGGGCGGCGGCTATCTGTAGGGAGAAGTTGATCGAATTCTCCAGATCTCAGATCCAACTTGGTGGATAATCCTCACCAGATTTCCAAGGAGCAAGGGAACAGATCAGAAGATCAGATCTGTAGGAACAACCGCTCATAGCCGGCGTCCAGATCCAGATCCAAGATCCAGATCTATTTCATCGTTGTTATTCTCCGATCTGTCCTGTAGATCGAACGGTGAAATCAGGTATTCTCTAGATCCATCCTTTACAATTAATATTGTAGGAGCATGCATAGGATTCACATGGTTTATTTAATTAAAATTTATTCCTGGTATCCTAAGAACGATCCTTGGCATGAAATTCATAATGGCAACTCGTGTTGTCCATCGTAGACTCAAACCCTACAGCCACGTCCATCGACGTCAATGAGCAACGATCAACGCGAGTCTGCTGATGCGGGAAATTTGATGTAAATTGGATATATTCATATCTTTAGCCCTAGATTTGATAGGATACACATCCACCCCTATAAATACCCAACTAAATTCGACTTTTTGGAGGAGCTATCGTAGGAATCATCATATTTTTCAGGTTTTAGAGTTTGGAGATTTGGGAAATACGAAACCATTTATTTTTCTTGTAAGTTCTTTATGTTTATGCAATTTAATATGTTTTCTTTTGGATTTCTATCTGTGATGAGTGGCTAGAAACCCTAGCGGGTTCTAGGGGTTGATATTATTATGGATGCATTTTAGGATTAATTAATTAGGTTCATGATTCCTGTGTTTATTTTTTATTCTAGATTAATTCAATGACCCAGAGGTGACGATTAATTAAGATGTCTAGCTATTGATAGAAGGACCGAGAGGTGAATAATAATAGTGGGATTAGGAATGCATGATATAATCTACACTATCCAAACAGATGTACTAGACTGTAGGAATTGAACTGATTTGCTTATCAGATTGACTAGTTTGGTGTACTTGAGACCGAGCAGAGATAGTCACTAATTAGTAATCTAGGTTATATTTGCACGACAAGGAAATATAGCATTGTTGCAGTATTCCACCTGTTAAAATAATTGATTCCTACATGTTATCCATAATAAGAATTCTTCCCTAGAATCTGTGTTCTTTTAAATTTGATTTCAAAACTTTTAGCATTGTCATCTTTATTTTCTAAGGCAAAACCCTGATTTTCTATTCACTCAAACAATGAATCTTAGGATCATAATTAGTACGTAGGATATTTTCCCCACACAATTCCCCTGGATTCGATAACCTTAGGGTTTACAAATTTATTTGCCACTGTTGCTATAATTAATCTGTAGATTTTAAAGTGATCACCTTCCTCAATACGGTGTCTCCGAGACTCAGAATCAGCGCACTGTGCGCCTTCGCCAATGTATCTTTCTTTTATTGCTCCGTCATCGTGTCAGGTAACCCAGCCTCTTCCTTCAAGGCACTATCCAAGCCTTGTTGCACAAACAACGCTTGCATCTTCAACTTCCACAAATCGAAATAATTCAATCTCATGAAGCGCTCCACCTCGAACTTGGCTGAACGCATCGCAATCCTTCTCTATCCACGTTCACCGCTGAATTGAAGCGATTGCGACACAAATAACTAACAAAAAATACAAGAACACAAAGAATTATAGTGGTTCGAGCGTAAGCTCTACGTCCACTCTTCAAGCCTCCACGGTGATGATTTTATTATGGTGAAGAAATTACAAAGTATGACAATTACAATTGGTGGGGAGTAGGGGTATATATAGGGAGATATTCCTAAATACATAAGGAATATAATACCTAGATATGGTAAGATATGTATAAACCTAAATCTATCTAAAATAGATTTATTCCCATCCAAATCTAATACTGATTAGGATAAATCTTGTCCAACAAGAAAATGAGATATACAACAATATATTTTCCATATCTATCCAACTCGAACTGCTCCTCGAGTTCCTCGACCTACACAGCTCGACCCATTTTACCGGACTAGTCTCCTCGACCAACTCGAACTACTTCCTCGAGTTATACTGAGACTTCACCAACACCATATAATTGTCTACTTACTCAAAATGAAAAAAAATTAAGGAAAAATTAGATTAAATCTAATTAATTTAATCCTATTTAATTTAATTAAAACCTAACCTAAATTACCAACACCCCCGCTCCCCAACCCATTCATTTCCTACCTTAATTCCTAATCCCCTTATTCTCTCTCTCGAACGAGAAAAGAAAACCTTAGACCTGACCCGTCCGTCGCCGCTCTCGTTCTCTCTTCCGCTGCCCTCCTTCTCCCCGCGATGAAGACAATCCCGCCCCTTTCGCCTATGTTGCCCCCGTCCTCTTTCGTTGTTACAGGCGACAAAACCTCGTTCTCTCTTCCGCCGCCCTCCTTCTCCCCATGATGAGACATCCTACCCCTATCCCCTCTGTAGCCCCCGTCCTCTGTCGTCGTTGCAGGCGACGATCCCGTGTGGGGAGATGATATTTGGGCAACTGAGGTAGGAATAGAACTTAGCTCTCTTCTTCCCATGTATACCGCCGACTATCAGACGCCTCTTAGCTTCAGTTCTTCATTATGTAGAGTCATTGTCGCCGTTGCAGAGGCTTCGCTGTTGGTCGACAGAGGTTGGAGCACTTGTTCTGATTTCTGGTTTGCGAACGTACCTTAGACAGAGGATGGAACACTTGTTCGGAGCGAGTGTTAGAACTGGATAAGGCGAGTCTGACGGTTGAAAAGCTTGAAGCGCGGCTCCCATTGACACTGAAGATGAAGTTTGTTCGGTCTTTCTGGAAAATCCAATTTCCAAACATCCGGTGAACTCTAATCCCTAATTTCTTAAACTCATTTGATAAATCTTTTTGTAAACCCATTTTTCAAATTTTTTTTGGTAATCTTTGTAATGAATTTTTTAGGTTGTCCTTGTATTTATATAATATTAGAACTTCGCACTTAAATTTGTAAATTGGTGGCAGTTTTTGCCTCTAATTTTTTGTGTTGAATGGACAGATTTTTGCAGGTTTTGGTTCCAATTTTTGGAGCCAATATTAGTATTTTTTTCATTTTTTTATTACTAATCACTAATCCATTCCTTAATCAACCAAAAAAGCAACCCTAATTTTTTTGTATTGGTATGTGTGCCCTTTACCATGTAGATAATTAGCAAGGGATAGGGTCAGGGTCAAGGTCAGAGAGTATAATAGAATTTTAATTCATATTTTACTGCACAAAGATTAAATATATTATTTACATCTATTCCATGACCGGAATACGGGACGATACACTTTGCACCATGATTTGAATCAAAATGGAGATTTCAAGAATTGGCATTTCCATTCACAGTATGAAGAAAACTAAATCAATTATTGAATAAAGACAAAATACATGGTTTATTGAAGAACACAATGCACAAAATGACATTATTTACTGAAAAAATACATAATTTGAAGAAAATCCAGCTAAAATATATAAATAGTTCTAGATAAATCCCAAAAGACTAAATAAATAAATAAGTCCATTTCATATATGATAATATCAGACAGTTCTGATGTTTAACTTTTCTAAATTTTAACATCAATGTCTAACATAGTCTATATTACTGCTATACTTTCTTGTCTGCTGGATAGGTGCCGGTTATAATTAATCCCTATTTTTAGGGATATCTTTTTTACTCCTTTTGCGAGTATATATTTGTTCCTATATTTAGAAAAGCACCTAGACGAGCTAACCACTACTTACGTAAGTTTGTAAGTAGCTTATTTGATTTAATTCATTGAGTGAGTGGACGAGGGAAGAAAACACAACACACGATTGAAGAGATGAGGAACTGGGGTCTGTGATCGTGTGCTCTAGGCAAGAAAGATAATAAAAAGAAATCGGAACATGAAGACTGTGTGCGATTGATTTACATGCCAAAAGAAAAGTCTCAAGTTCCTCATCTTCTCACCTTAATATTATGTACCATACAAAGACCTCCGAACAAGCATAGAGGCAATCACCGGAGAGTGAGTCCAATGATTGAAGACGTGTTGCTTGGTGTTGTGTAGTTAGTTAGTAAGTGTTGTAAGTGGATTTATTCAAAGTAGTGAACTTATAAGAAATTCGTGTATTTTATATACTTTGATTTCCTTTGTAAAAGCTTGTTTTATCATAGTGAAATCACTTTCACCATTAGGCATTCAGGGATATAGAAATAATCCCAGAACCATTTTATTCCTATGCATTACATGTCTTTGTGTTCTTAAGTTACACTTTGACTAAACTCTAACTTTAACACGTGTTGGGTAAACTTGAGCACTATATTTCATCAATTGGTATCAGAGCCTTTACTTGACGGACTAAGTATATGTTCTTGAGTGTAGTTGACCTCGATGGATTCATCAAGTACAACATGTAGACCACCGGTGCTTGAAAGTGATGAGAATAACTATTCCATGTGGAAGTCTCGCATGAGGACTTACATTAAATCTAAGATGAACGTATCTGTGTTGCATTACTGGAAGGATGAACACCACCAAAGGTCACTGTTCCTAATCATGAAGATGCAACAAAAGAGATTATTGTTCTTAAACCTAATGGTCAATGGACTGCTGGTGTACGTTTGATTTCTAATTGCTTCGAACTTATCTCCAGTTGCTCAAAAGCTAGAGAAGCATGGCCTATTATTCAGGCCAAGCGTGATGGATCGGCGAGTGTTAGGAAAACAAAGATGAGGCTGCTTACCAATAGGTTTGAAAATCTCATGATGCAAGAGGATGAGACAATCATTGGTTACTATGAAAGGCTGGCTACGATGGAAAATAAGGCTTAAGCATTAGGAGAAAATATCAGTAACAATCAACTAGTCGGCAAAATGTTGAGATCACTTCCTGAGCAATTCAACATTAAAGTCTCAACTATCAAAGAAGCAAAAGATGTTGACACACTTTAGATTGTTCAACTGGTAGGCATTCTGTCTACATTTAAAATGAATCTAGTGGAGCAAAAGCACGACTACAGGGGGAAGAGATATCTCCTCCATTCCAAATGCTCTACATGCTGGAATGTCTGTCAAAGAGATATCTTCACCGTGTACGCCGAATATATCTTTTCCTAAAGATGATTCTAATGAGGAGTTTGTGGGTGAATAGATTCCAAGTCTGGTGTTGTTAACTAAGAAGTTTAACAAACTTGATTGATTAAAAATAAGGGATAGAAGAGAACTTGAGTATAGAAGAAAGTCATCACCAGCCTCCACTTCTTCAAACTTCTCTTCTAAGAGAATTGGAGATAATACACCTGTAAAAAGGATAAATACTTTTTCGGAAAAGTCGAACATTGACATGCATGGATACTCTGGGATTGGTCAAAATAGTCGAACATTGACAGTCATTGACAGTTCAAAAAGATGTATAAGGCTGAAGTGATAAGGATTTGGATCATGGGAGCGATTTTAAGAATGAGGAATTTGCAAATTTTTGCATAAAGAAGGGTATTACCCAAGAATTCTATCAACTTAAAACTCCTCAATAAAATAAAGTACCTGAGAGGAAGATTTGAACCATCCAGGAAATGGTGAGAGTGATGTTGAATTCCAAACATCTATCCAAAAGGCTATAGGCGAAAGGAGTAATTACAACATGTCACTTGATCAATAGAGTATATCTGAGACTGGAAAGCAAAATGACCTCGTATGAAATTCAGAATGTAAAGAGACCAAGTTCGGAGTATCTACATGTCTTTGGATGTGTTTTCTACATGTTGAATGATTGAGAATACTTGAGCAAACTTGATGCACGGAGTAATAAAGGCCTCTTTCTGGGCTATTCTACAAACAGTCGTGTCTATTGTGTATATAATAGTTATGCCCAAACCATATAGGAATCTGCTAATCTAGTGTTTGATGATGCAGGATCTTTAAGAGATAAAATAGATTAACTGCATACATCCCACTTAGTAGAAAATGAATCAAAATCTTTAAGTCCAATAAATTATTAATGTTAGAGTTTCCCCAAGTTTAACATTTCCTCAAGATTCTGACTCTGATGAAGAAGAGAATGATCATATCCATAACTCAAGCAGAAGAGAACCTCCTCAGCACATCAAGAAAAATCACCCCACTACTCAAGCAATAGGAATCATCTCGAATGGAGTACAGACCAGGAAATGGGCTCCAATCAACTATAAGGAAATGGTAAAATTGGTTTGTATGTCTTACAAGTTTAATCTCCTCCATTCCAAATGCTATCTCTCTTTCATTCAACCTAGAACTGTGACTGAAGCTTTAAGAGATGAGCATTGGATGCAGGAAGTGTTAAACCAATTTATTTCTAATGACGTGTGGACTCTTGTTTCTAGGCCATGTGAAAAGAATATCATAGGAACTTAGTGGAAACGCAAGAATAGGACTGATGAAAAAGGTAATGTAGTAAGATATATGTCTAGACTGGTTGCTCAAGGGTATACTTAGGTAAAAGGAACTCATTTTGATGAAACATTTTCCCCTATAGTTAGATTTGAATCTATTTTCATGCTAATAACTATTACATGTACTGCTAACTTTACTTTGTATCAAATGGATGTCAAGAGTGCTTTTCAAAATTGAATACTTAATAAAGAAGCCTATGTAGGATAGCCAAAAGGTCTTGTTGATTCTCAGAAACCTGATTTTGTTTATAAAATAAAGAAAGCTCTCTATGGTTTAAAAACAGGAACCAAGGGTCTCGTATGAAAGACTAACATATTTCTTGTTACAGATTGAGTTTTCCAGGGGAAATGCTTACAAACTCTCTTCATCAAGCATGAAGAAAAAGAGTTTACCATAGCACAAATATATGTTGATGACATAGTATTTGGTGCTAGAAACACCTAATTGTTTAACATATTTGTCAAGAGTATGTTTGATACTTTTGAAATGAGCTTAGTTGGAGAGCTAAAATACTTTTTGGGTCTACAAAAGCAATCACAGGATGGCGTCTACATCTCTCACAGCAAATATGAAAGCAAACATAGTCAAAAAAGTTTGAAATAGAATCGGTCAAACACCTCAGAATTCCTATGGGAATTAATTGTCATTTGGAAAGGACACATACAGTGTTAATGTTGAACCCTCACTATATCAAGGAATGATTGGAAGTTTGATGTACCTTAATCGCAGTAGGCCAGATATCCTATTTAGTATGGAAGTTGAGCTAGATACCAAGTTGAACTAAAAGAGTCTCACTTAAAGGCTTTTAAGAGGAATTATTAGATATGTATCTAGTACAACTAACATGGGTTTATGGTAGACCAAATGTACAAACTTTAACAATACAGGGTACTACGATGCTGACTGGGCTAGCGATATTGATGACAGAAAAAGTACAAGTGGTGGGTGCCTCTTGAAAGGAGCTAATCTTGTAGCTTGGACAAGCAAAAAGCCGAATTGTATCCCTTGGTCAACTGCAGTAGCTGAAAATATCTAAGCTGCAAGCTGCTGCACTCAGCTTGTGTGGATGAAACAAATGTTGGATGATTATGGTATATCTTCTGATATGTTGACACTTTTCTATGATAATGCTAGTGCTATTGAAATTTTTGAGAATCTTTTTCAGCACTCACACACTATACATATTGATACTAGGCATCACTTCACTCGAAATTAAGTGGACAAGAATATAGTGGCCCTAAAATATGTTCCAACTAAGGACCAAATAGAAGACCATTCTCACGAAGGGTTTAGATTTTGAAAGATTTTTTATTTCCAAAAAGCCCTCGGGACGTGCAACTCCCCTCAGTAATGAATTCTTACTTTTTCCTATTATATCTTGTTTGTTAATGTTAGAGTTTGTTTTTTTGTGTGATTTATTTTCCAGTTATAAAGTCAGGGACACAAGAATGAGGTCTTCTGACTATAAAAGTTGGATGTTTTTAATCTAATCTTTGTCTTGCAGAATTAAGTACTATGGACTGAACATTAGTAGAATACTTTTCATGAGGAAAATATAAGCAATATAATGAATTAGGTTTGTTTTCAATCAATAAGTATGCAATGATAATGCACACGACCTTTGTGGGTTGACAATATCGCAATGTGTAACTCTAACATTAACAATGTTAAACTTTTAAACAAGTTGTCTCTTTTCTGTTTCTTGCTGCAATCATTAAGGGATTCATATTTTACTATTTTTTTATTCTTATCTAAAGTCTAGGAGTCTTCTATTTGTGCTAAAGTTGTCACGTAATTCAAAATTGAGTCATTTTTATTCAAAATCCCTATTTTTCCAGTGTTTATTGAACTAGGTCAATATGTTAGCATCTTCATGTTGTGCAGGGTTCCCCTTTTTTTTGCTTTTACTATTACTTTATTAATATATTCTCTCTTGCCCGACTTATCATATCACGCTAACCTAGAGGCAACTCTTCTTCTTCCTTTTGAAATAGTGTTTTGTGTTTCTTATTTCCTCTCTAAAAGCAGTTCAAATTGAGTAATAAGCTCGAATAACTTCTCAAGGAGGTGATGAGCTTGGCCAACCTTCAAGCCCTATAAGAATCTCTCTGAAAAGTCAGGGCCGATCAACAAAACCATCCTTCTCCTATTACTCATGTGCCTCCCTAGTCGAGCATCACAGATTCTAGAAAAAAACCCAAGTCTCCTCCTCCTTCATCATTCAAATCTCAACCTGAAAACTCTACTTATGAAATCTCTCAACCCTCTAAGGTTGAAGATCCAGAAATTCCTACACTCGGTACCTACGATCAACCTTAAATGTCAAATCTCCTTTCAGAAAACTGAAAAATTCCTCTCAATAAACCCTCCTCTGACACCACAAAATTGCATATCTCTGAACCTTCTCATGAAACTCTTAAATACTTTCTTCCATAACAATTAAAAACACCACCTTCGCCCATAGATCCAAACTCTGCAGAAAAGTCTGACTACCCCCTCTCAAAGAGGAGTGGTCAGAGGCCGACATATTATTTGACAAAGAAACTAAAGAAATTTTGAAAGAACCACTAGCTGCACCAATATTTCCACAATAATTCTACAATCCCATAAACCCAGAGGATCCTAGTGACTTGAAGGTTACCTCTGAGAGCCTAAATGCTGCTGGTGTATCACGATTTCCATCACAGAGATCTGGAAGACTCTTCGAGGAGAGAATCAATCATTAGAAAGATAATGGTTATGTCTCATTAACAACCTTATCAAAAGGTACCCCTACATATATTCCTTATAATAGTGATGTGGAAGTAAATAAAGATTAAAACAACACTCTTTACTACCATGGTGCTAAGTCTCTAGAGTCTCTTGTCAAGAGAAACTTTAAAATACAGAGGAACATGGACATAGGATGATTCAAAAATTATGGAATAGACATACTCTTTACTCGTAAGGGGCTGTTAAAGACTGTGAATGGTATGGATGGTTTTGAGACTGAACTTGTGTATGAATTTTATGGTAATGTCATTAAGGATGAAGCTTGTGTACGAGGAAAGAAGAAAATTGGGAAATCCTACGATAGAAAGCATCTTATTTGTTTTGACCCTAAGGCAATAAAAGCTTTTTTTGGACTCCCACACACCAAGGTGCATGAACTAACCCCAACTGCAGAAAGAAGAATGATCGAGGAGATCACTGGTGGAGAAATGAAAAGATGGTCTAACAAAGGGATGGTAGGATCCAGCCTCACCAACATGTACGTTGCCCCGTTCAAAACCAGTCTCTAGAACTGGACACCCTCGAAGAATGCCACTACCATCACAAAGGAGCAAGCTTAACTTATCTATAGGATTGGTAAAGGTCTCTCTTTTAAAATTAGAGATATATGTTAGCTAACATTTTCAGAGTTGTCGCCAAAGCTGATGCTTGTCTACTCCCCCGTTTGTGCCTGATCAAGGGATTTATTCTCCATCATGGAGTGACTGATCAAGGGAGAGACATCATTGTTGATGCAAGCTCTTTGGTGTTTGAGCAAACTCTAACACGAACAAGTGGCCGGGTGAAGGATTTTTCGTATGTGGCCAGTGATGATGAGATGAAGGATGCCTCCCAAACTCCTCGACGTACTCCAAAATCTACTTCAGCAAGTGCCTCAAAATCTTTGGCTTTAGCACTGGTTGATGGGGTCAGTGCTTTCAAGGGTGTCTCTGAAGTTATCACTCAACTTAATGTCCTTACTGAGACCCTCTCTCAATTACACGGGGTTCTTTCTGCGACCATCCAGGGGGAGGATGGTGATGGTGATCATGATGCTGAAGATGGAGAGGATGAAGGAGACGATGAGAAATGGTGAAGTGTTGGTGAACATGCATGCCTCCTTCCTGCCTGCTGCTATTTTATATTTCATATTCTATAAACAATTTCTAATTTCAATTATGTGTGGGATACTTTTTATATCTTACTGCTTTGCTATGGTTGTTCCATACTTTACTTCTTACTATTGTGCTATGGATGATCCATTATTTTAGCTTTCAATATTTATCAAGGCTGAACCATAAGGAATGACAACAGAAGTATAACATTAAGAGGGAAATTGTTAATGGTAGATAGTTCTCATGTTCTTTTCTAAAGTTTAATATCAATGTCTGACATAGTCTATTTTAATGCTATACTTTTCTTCCTGTTGGATAGGAGTTGGTTAAAGCTGATCCATAGTTTTTAGAGATATCTTTTTTACTCTTATTTCGAGTATATATTTGTATCTATTTTTAATGGGAGCACCTCCACGAGCTAACCTCTACTTACGTGAGTTTGCAGTGGCTTATTTGATTTAATTCAGTGAGCGAGTGGATGTGGTAAGAAAACACAACATACTACTGAAGAGATGAAGATGTGGGGTGTGTGATCGTGTGCTCATAAAGACTGTGTGCGATTCATTTACAAGCCAGAAGAAAAGTCTCGAGTTTATCATCTTCTCACCCTTACTATTCCATACCATACAAAGAATACCGAACCAGCATAGAGGTAATGTTTGGAGAGTTAATCCAACTATTGAAGACGTGTTGCTTGGTGTTGTGTAGTTGTTAGTTAGTATTGTAAGCGAATTTATTCTAAGTTGTGAACTTACAAGAAATTCTTGTATCTTAAGTACTTTGATTTGACTTGTAAAAACTTCTTTTATTATAGGGAAATTACTTTCGCCATGAGACAATCTGGGATTTCGAAATAAATCCTAGAAAATTTTTATCAGTTGTGCATTACTTGCGTCTGTGTTGTTCTGTTATACTTTGGCTAAACTCTGATTTTAACGCGTTAGGTAAACTCGGACACTACATTTCATCAACATAAATTTTTGCCTAACATGATAAGTTG
Source organism: Plectranthus barbatus (assembly GCA_026898455.1). Classification (NCBI taxonomy): domain Eukaryota; kingdom Viridiplantae; phylum Streptophyta; class Magnoliopsida; order Lamiales; family Lamiaceae; genus Plectranthus; species Plectranthus barbatus. The sequence continues at coordinate 154,584 of JAPKLW010001610.1, read as the reverse complement.
AATTTTACATATAATGTACATAAATAGTATTGGTTCCTAATAATATTACAAACGTGTTTTCTAAAAGACACTTAAATGACGTACATTCATGTACTAAGATTTCTTCGAAAAATTAACGCATTTTAACTGTTTTTTAACTAACTTATAACCTAAAATTCTATAAATAGTCAATAAAATTTTGTATGCACTAAATTAAAAAATTAATTTGTCGAATCTGAGATTAATAATTTCATCTTTGAAATATTAAATTAACAACAAAACTATATTTCATGTCTTCAATATTCAATGAAAATCTTCTTTAAAACTAGTTTTGAAAAAAGTCTGCTCCAAAAAGTAGAATAAAGTACGACGTCAACTTTGATTATCAAACAAAGACCAAGGCACTATCATTCCATGTAAAAATAACCAATATAATAACGGAATTCCAAAACTTCATTATATTATAATGTTTTAATTTATCAAAAACATATTAGTTTTGCAATTCAACTTTTCTTTTCTCATTCAAGTTAAATTCCTTTTGTAGTTTGAAGTCCTATTTTTCTAGATTTTTTTCTTTGCTTCACCTTTATATTCTTATGCATATAATTAGATGTACAAAATGTAATCCACGATATAGCTATACTAGTATGTAAGTTTGATGGGAAAAGCTATAAAGTATTTTAAAAGAATTCTCTATATTTTATGAATTAAAAAACAAATTTGTGAATAAACACATCAAATTAAGAGATCAAGTCAGGAAGTTTACTGATGAGAACTCAAAGTCTCAGTCCTTTAACAAGGAATTTAAAAGAATGCAATAATGAATTTAAAGAAAATAATTTGATGAATAATGCAATTTTAACAGAGTCAGAAACAAGTAAAAAAAATTTTATAAATTTTTTCAAGGATAAACTAGTTATCAGCCTCTCAGGACAGTGTAGAGGAAATTTAAGACCTAACCTCTCTTGAAAAGTCTAAAGACTGGTGTCAAACCAGTTAATCGTCCTCAAGTAACTAAGCAGTCAGTTACTCATTTTAATCGTACGGGTAACAAATTGAGGTCAGTCATTTATCAATATGGTGATGGTAGAGTTATACCCGATTTTTCTAAACTAATAGGAGGCCTGAGCCTATAATGAAGTCTAATTAGTATCATAAAAATAACGAGGCAAAGAAGCATTTATATCATAATGACTTACGATATATCTGTTGGTCTCGAGATTATAGTCATCGTGGTGAATATAAATAACAAACACACAGGAAATGCAGCGGAATATTAACGTTCACATGCACACTTAAGTTCTTTATCAAGATTGTTTAGCTCATCCTATACTTAGGGTTTCTTACAGATATACTCTAGCAACTTGGTTGCTAGGTTTCAAAATCAAACACGAGAAACAGTAATCAATAAAACAATAAACAGACACAATATTTATAGTGGTTCGACCAAATAGATCTACGTCCACTCCTTATCCGAAATGCTAAGAATTTCACTAAAAAGATATACGAAATACAAGGATTCACCGAACACTTGCTATAGGCGGTGAGCTTTCGAGCCGGCCACAGCAAAGCTATCCTCCGTTACTTCGTTCTTCTCAGTCAGCTGCAACTCCGGCCAAGTCAAGGAAGGCACCTTCGTAAATATTGTCCTTCGCTGCTAGGGGGAGCTTTTAAAGTTCTCTGCTAAACTTGTCTGGTTTTGGCAATATGCCCGTCGGAGTCAATCCTTTTTGCAGAAATGACTGCTGGATGCTTCCTATGATTGGAAGGTATCCCAATGATTGAAGATTCTTGAGCAAAGTCAAGGAATCTCTTCAACGTAGTGTCAGATCTTCAATGGGGGGGACACTAGGGTTGTTGAGAACATTGAATATTCTATTTAATGAGGGCTCTCAACTGACTACTTTTCTTATTTTGCTTTTGTCGAATGAATCTCAATAATTGCCTTAGCGAATCTAATTCGAGTGTTTGTAAAAGTAGTACTCGTCTCTCTCTGTTGGACTTTACTTTTATATATGGAGATTCAAATTTTGAATCTCCAGACACCTTAGACACGATGGTCCAGACTGTTGGACACAACGGTCCCTTCGTCCAAAAGAGTTACTTGCTTTTTCATCCTTTCCCGCGTCGTACAGTACTTTCCAACCTACTTCGGGAAAGCTTTCGTCATTTGTTGTACTTTCTGTCAGAACGAGCGTCTTTTAGCAAGTGTATGCTGAGTATCTCCTTGCTTAGCATTCTATCGGGGAATGCTTTATGCTGGGAGTACTCTCCTAAGTAATTTGACTCTTTCTGATTGCTAAGTGATTCTAGCAATCTGTCTTAGTAGCTAAGTCTGCTGACCCCTCAGCAGATATGTACTCAACACTTGTGTCTTGTTCCTTTATTGCTATGCCTTCTAGCTATCTTCTTCTTAGTGGCGAATGCTAACTCTTTTAGCATTTTGCTTAAATCTTTACTAGTAGACAATGTTATCTCCTTTAGCATTCTGTTGTATCCTCATTGCTGACTGCTGAGGCGAATGCTCATAGAAGTCTCTTCCTTCAGCATATGATTGCTAAAGCCTTAGCAATCATTCTTCTTAGCATTTGACCGCTAACCTCTCTAGCAGTGATTCTCGTCTGCTGGCTTTTGTAGCAGCTATCATCTGCTGAGAACTCTTCTAGCATTCCGAAGTTGCTTGACTTGATATTCTTTGTTCCTTTTGCTGAATCCTTCAGCAATCTTTTCAAGAACTTCCCAATCTATTACAACTCGTTATTTTAGCCTATACAGGACATTACAAAAGTTGCTAGACTATAATAGAATTCAGCAATTGATTGACCAATCTACTAAGGTTTGATCCAACAAAACCTTTTACAATATGATGCTTAGGGAGATTTAGGAATAATTTCCCACTTTTTGGTGCGATCAAAGCTTACTATCACTTGCTGAATCTAAGAGGAAAAAAATTTTGAGTTAAATTTTTTTTTAAGTATCAAAGGTAAGCTATTCTAGCAATCTAACTCAGAGTTTATCCAATTTAGTTCTAGCAGGATTGGTTCTAATAAAATTCCTCCTCGACAAGTGCTGGGAATTATTTCTCGATTAAAAAAAACAAAAGTAAATGCTGCAAGGAATATGCTAGAATTCTAGCACCCAATTAAGTCAGCAAGCATTTTACTTAACCAATCACAAGACAATAAGAGTCACCATCCACATGCATTTTCGATGAATACACAAATAGTGTATATCAACTAAAGCACACAAAAAAAAATCAGAAGTCGACAATAAGGAATTGTCTAAGTCTGGTTCCATTTTCATTCATTTGATTTGAGCATTACAATTACAAATGAAAAGGAATATAAAAAAAAATGCTTGGAAAGGATGCTAAGAGTGTAAGATCAAGAGTCAGGAGCAAGCTTCTTCTTCTCAAGCTCATCAAACATTCCAAGTGCCCGATGCACAAACTTCTCAAGATAAGCCTTGCTCGCTTCCCTTTTAGCAGCTTCTAACTCAAGTTTCTTAGCAAGCCTTTCATTCTCTACCTCTAGCCTCTGAAATTTCAACTCCTCATCTTTCCTTCTCAATTCCTCCACTGCTAGCCTACGCTGCTCTTCCTTAGCATCCAACGCTTCTTCCTCCTTTTTCCGCTGGGCAGCTTCAGCAAGCCTCCTTTCTTCCCCCTCTTTGATCGCAGCATAAAAGGTGGAAGAGAAGGATTGGAAATCATATTGAAATTGCTACTTAGCTTCAGATAATTCAGCGTGGTTGACCTCTACATCTCTTTGCACTTCAGTAACGTTCAGCTTCACCACTACTACTTCACTCTTCACTTCAAAGACAGTGCTGCGCACTTCATCTACTTCCCTCCTTACTTCGATAATTTGCTTTTCAACTTGATCATTTACCACCGTAGGAATGACAGTAGATCGAGCATGTTGAATAGCAGTCTGGACGGTAGCATTGATGTAGGAATTGAGATCAGCAAAGTGAACAGAACTCACCGGGGTAGCAAGAAGGGCAGATGATGTCATTATTGTAAGTTCGCGCCCTTCAGCGGAAGCATCCTCTGCTGTCTCAGCATTCACATTTTCATCAGCAGCTAAGTGAGTCGCCTCCTCCTCCACTACGCGCTCTGCTGCCGTTCTTACTAGTGCCATCTCTGCTAGATTCTCAGAATAACGAGTCTCTTCAGCAAATAGAGACATGGCTGAGTTCTGAGCTTCAGCAATTTGAGCCTGAGCTTCAGCGATTTGAGCTAGAGCAGCAGAATTTCTCGACTCTTCATCCGTTACTCGCTAGGCTACTTCCAAGATTTATGCGATTTTAGCAGCCTTGTCCTTCTCGTCTTGCACGACATCAAGAATGTCAATTTCTCTAAGGAGAGCAATTCGTCTATCTCTTGCGTCTAGTGCAGCATACTCTTGTTCAGCAACCTTGGCAGCCATTCTGGCAAAAAGTCTGTCCTTCTTAATTTTTTCATATTCGGCCTGCCGTCTCCTGTATTATGCTGCTGCTCGGGCCTGGCACTTGTTGAGTCCGATCCTAGCATCAGAATAGCCATCTGGAGCATTTGTAGATTTAGGCAAGGATTTCGACTTGGAGAATAGCCTGTGGGCCCTAATTGCTTGCAGACGAGCAAACACTTCCTTGTCGGTAAATTGCTTGGATCCAGCCACCTGGTCAATCCAATCATTTGCCCATGCTTCCTCCGTCCTCCAAAAATTGAAGCCTTTGAATGTGATCACGAGCGCTTTCTCCTCGAGACTAAGCTGGTGCGTCAAATAGTCAAATTTCTTCCATCTCCTAAACTCAGCAACACGCTGCTTCCCTTCAGGAGTGGTCACATCGAGCTCAGGGTAGAAGACTAGAGCAATGTCTCTCTTAACTTCTACCGAAACAAAGTCCTCTATCTCCGCAAATATAGGAAAGAAATCAGAATTTACCTCATTGGCTAGATGGACAGGTGCATACATTTAGGCCACTCTCCTGAGTTTGAATCTTGGACCTGGGAGTCCTTTGAATGGAACTCGGAGAGTCTCGTTGTATGCGGTGGTGATCTTTCTTAAGTTCTTGGCATCGAAGACATCAGCCGATTCACCGTCTGAATCTGATTCAAAGAAGCAAGTAATCAAGAAGCCTGGATCATGCTCAAGGTTTACAGGAGTCTGCTCCGGCTCCGCGTGTGGAATCTCAGCACTTTTCTTAGCAGCGCGAGCCTCTTCATTATCATTTGAAATGTGAGCATCACCCTCAGCGTCAGCACCTCCAGTGCTACTAGCAACTTGCTCAGCAGCTGGTCTCTCAGCATTCGCACCTCCAGCACTGCTAACGCTTTGCTCAGCATGCAGACCCGAACCAGAAGTGCCAACACCCCCAACACGGTGCAGCACATCATCAGAGTCAGAGCTACAGCTACTGCTTGGCTCGGCATTTGGATCTCGGACCAGAATACTTCCTTTCCCTTTCGGATCTTGTTGCACATTAAATGCTCCAGCGTCCAACATTTGATCAAATGCTTTGTCAGATAGGGCTTCCTCTTAAGGCACTATCTTCTCAGTAGCATCAGGTTGGGGGGTGTTAACAGTAGGATTCACTTTCTCTTTCCCCTTTTTGACAGCTTCATCGGCTTGCTGTCTTGCTTCTTCAGCTGCACCTTCTAGAAGCTGTGCAATTTTCTTCGCTGCTATCCGATCGGCGACCTTCTTTGCTTCTTGCTCATACGCAGCCTGCTTGGCCTGCTCAAAATTCCTGTCTCGTGCTTCAAAACTCAGATCCTCCATTATTTTCTTGAAGATCTTCTTTTCTTTTTCTGCCTTCTCTGCCTTCCTCTTCCTCTTCGTCTCTCTGACACCTTTTACTCTTTCTTCAAAGGGTTTGGAGGATAGAGGAATATCATCTGCTTTTTTCTCAGCAGCCTCCTTATCTGCTGCTGCTTTCTTGGCTATTTTCGGATCAGAGGTCTTAACAAGCCTCCTTCTTGCCTGCCTCTTCTTCTCAAGAGAGGTAATATCAGACATCTTCCTCTTAGGAATTGGAACAACAATCTCACCCAAGACAACTATTGACTGCTCAACTTCCTTCTTAGCCATGATCTCCTCGATTTGATCAACAGGTAGATCACCAAGCTTCTCAATCTCTTCCAAGTTCTGGAAGCACTGCTCTGTCTCCGCATTCTTTTTCAATTCAGCAACTTCCTCAACAGTCAGAGGAATAGCTGGCTGCAACACCATTTCACCAGTCGGTGGATTCTTCTCTGCTAATATTTGTGTGGGCTGCTTCTTCCACAATGAAATGTAATCAGTGTCTAGCAAGGCCTCACCCTTGTCTAGTTCCTCCTTGTGAATGATTTTCTCAAGAAACTTGCTGATCTTCAGGCCAAAGTTGACATTGGACATGAAGGTTCCTTCTTCCTTCATCTTCAGATTCTTTTTAGCGTGGTCCAACCACCACTCAAAAAAGAACTGTGCCCAGTTCCCATTAAACCCATCCAACAATGCCATCATCACGACATACTTTTTCGCTGATAGTTCTGAATACAATCCCATATCGCATTGGAACATCTTCATCACGAGCTCTTCAAGGAGTTTGTAGTCCTCCTTGAAATGATGTATCGGAGTGGCCACTTTCCAAGGGTGTGCTGGGTCCTCCTGCACCTCCGGCCTCTTCCATTCATTCCACCGCTCCTTCATCTCCGCGGTGTTTATCACTTTATATGTAGAGACCCGTTCGCCAGAGTTGCGAAGGCCAAACATTTCTACTAGGGCGACGACGGTTACCTTTGATGAGAGTCCCAAACACTAAGGTTGTGAAATGCGTGTACCGGTCATAAAAAATAGCCCTTGCATAGAATTCTGAGACCATATGCGGTCGAAATTTCATTGGTTTAGCATAGAGGTACTGTACTACCTGCGCCTGTACTAGGGTGTCAATCACCCCTCCCGGAAACTATTTTGCAGCCAGAGGAGTGTTCAAAATTCTATCCTTCATCACCTGTGTCGCGCGCCTCTGAGCTTGTGATAATCCAAACTATTCTTTCTTCTTGTCAAGAGAAACAAAGCATGAGTAGGGAATGCTCTCATTAACGTCGTCCTTTGACGCAATATCTGTAAACTTCAGTGCATGCCTCTCATGCAGCGTTAAGTCAGGATTAGGCTTGAAGTAAAACTTAACCAGATTCTCAGTGGGAGTGGAAGATTCTGGGTTAGACATCTTTCGAAAGACTTGAGAAAATATTTAAGGAAGTTTTGGAAAGTGTTTGGAAGGCTTCGTAATTCTAGGGATTCAGATATGCAAAATTTTCAGAATGTTTGAACAATTGACGAAGTATTTGCTTTATACCTTCTGAGTAATGATCCAACGGTTGGGGTAACGCCTGTTTAAATCCAATAGACGGTTCAGATTCGGCGAGACCCTTCATATGGTAACCCACGCCCTTATGAACTCGAGTGCGATTGACGTGTCGCCTCCTGGTTTGACGCAGCCAGTTGCACGCATTAAATGCAGCGTGTCGGACTCATCTTTTCAAATTTAAAATTTCCCGCTTTGACTTTCGAAGACTTCTGAGAGCTTGGACTCAGCAATTTCCCAGCATTGAAAGTTCCTAGCAAACATATGAACTGCTGAGAGCTTGGACTCAGTAGTCACAACTTAGCATCAAATACATTAGCATTCTCATATTGTTCGCTGAGATCTTAAATTCAGCAAACATTTGCTAGCAATCGTCTGTATTGTTGAGATTTGTTGAATAATATACCATAGCATTCAGACGAAATGCTGAGAGCTTGGACTCAACATTCGACCTCTAGCAAACGTCGGAATCACTTGTTGCGATAACTTAGCAAATGAATGAAATGCTGAGAGCTTGGACTCAGCATCCAAATGCTTAGCAACCAAAATTCAGCAACAAGAATCAGCATCATAAACGTAAGCTAGGATACATTTCTCTCCATTTTCTTCAAGAAAGCTAGAAATCCAGAAAGAATGAGAATAAACACCCATTCGTCCATAGCATCGTCTATCTCCATAAGACCTAGCTTGATGCATAATTCTTTAAATCTGGTCTCAGCTATTGGTTTTGTGAATATATCTGCAATTTGTTCTTCTGTGCATATATATTGGACGTCGATATCCTTCTTCTCTTGATGATCTCTGATGAAGTGATGTCGAATATCAATGTTCTTCGTCCTCGAATGATGAACTGGATTCTTCATTATGCACATTACACTATTGTTGTCGCAGTAGATCGGCACACATTCAGGAGGAATATAATAATCTTGAAATTGTTGCCGAATCCACAAGACTTGCAAACAACAGCTAGCGGCTGCTACATACTCTGCTTCAGTAGTAGATGTAGCCACTGAGCGCTGCTTCTTGCTAAACCAGCTAATGAGCCTGTGTCCAAGAAATTGGCATGTCCTGTTGGTGCTCTTCCTAACAATCTTGCACCCTCCAAAGTCTGAATCTGAGTAGCCACTCAATGTTATACCATCTGACCTTAGATACCATATTCCTAGACCTTCGGTGCATTTGAGATATCGTACAATCCTCTTAGCAGTGTCCAGGTGAGACTTCTTGGGGTTCGCTTGATATCTCTCACATAGTCCAACCGCATACGATATATCTGGCCTGCTAGCTGTGAGATATGGCAGTGAACCGATAATACCTCGATAGAGAGTAGGGTTCACATCATCTCCTTATTTTTCAAGCGCAGCTATACAGGTCGTGCTTATTGGAATCCTTAAAATCTTTGTCTTCTCTTGACAATATTTGGCAATCAGGTCACGAGTGTATTTCCTCTGATGAATAAATATGCCCTCGCTTGACTGCTGGACTTGAAGTTCTAGAAAATATGACATCTTCCCCATCATACTCATCTGGAAATTGCTCATCATAAGATTCGAAAACTTATCGCACAAGTTTGAATTCTTCGATCCAAAAATAATGTTGTCGACATAAATCTATACGAGCAATATACTTTCTTCATCCTTTATACGACAGAGAGTCTGGTCTATCTTTCCTTTCTTGAATCCATTAGCTAGCAAGAACTTAGACAAAGTTCCATACCACGCTCTTGGTGCCTGCTTCAAGGCATATAAAGCTTACCTTAGCCTATAATCTTGATTTCCCTGCTCGAAGCCTGGTGGTTGCTCAACATAAACTTCTTTCTTCAGCTCACAATTAAGAAAGGCGCTCTTCACATCCATTTGCATCACAGAGAACTCATGGTGTGCAGCATATGCTAGGAATAAATGAATAGCTTCCAGTCGGGCTACTGGAGCAAACATCTTGTCATTGTCTATTCCTTCGCATTGTCTGTAGCCTTTTGCTACTAGACGAGCTTTGTTGTGGATGACCATTCCTGACTTATCTTTCTTATTCTTGAACACCCACTTGGTTCCAATAACACTTTGATGCTCTAGTCTATCTACTAGATCCCACACATGATTGCGCGTGAACTCTACTAGCTCCTCCTGCATAGCATTCACCCAATCTGGACATCGTAGAGCATCTTCAACCTTCGTAGGCTCCTCGTGTCAAATATAACACGCTAGCATCGCATTGCCTTGTCTCGTCAGAATAGGATCATTGATGTCACCAATGACATCATCCAAAGGATGATCGCGTAGCCACTTTGACTATGGATTGCTAGGTTCTAAATCTTCAGCATCGGCCTCGCCTGCGGGGTTGTTGTCTGCTACAACATTTTCTTCGGCAATCTTCGGGGGTTCAGCATTCTGAATCTCAGCATCCTGATTCTCAGCATCAGGAATTTCAGCAACTGGCAACTCAATATCTGGAACTTCAACAGCTTGATCCTCAGCATTCTCCAAGTGCTCAACAACGGCTTTGGCAACATCATCAGCAGCGCCTACACCATCTTTAACACCGCATCCTCGATCTGGAATTTCTTCATCTTCTCCTTCAAGCGATTCTTGAATATCCAAATTATCATTAAGATAAATCGGATTGGTGGCCTCAGCATGATCGTTAGCATCATTGGCCTGATCAGCAGTCTGGTCACCTGCTGAGTGCGTTTTGGTTGGATTGTAATCACTCATAGACTTAGTCGGGTGAATACACATTTTTCGAATGAATTCAAGATCGATTGACCATGGACATCATTAGTCACATGATTACTAACCACTTTATATTTTATAACTCTCCGCACTAAGATAGACTCATAAAAAATAACATTGCATGTTATTTCCACAACTCCGGTTGTCTTGTTTAATACTCTATAGCCTTTGTGAGAAGGACGACCATATCCAAGGAACACACCTTCATCAGACTTCGGCGAAAAATTATTAAGCTTTCACTTCCCATTGTTATGAATATAACATGTCAAATCAATGGCACGAAGATGAGTAATAGAAAGCTTACGACCGTTGTACACTTCATAAGGAGTCTTATTGAATCTGCCATTGATTGCGCTCCTATTCTGTGTATAGCAGGCTGTCATGACTACTTCGCCCCAATACTTAGCAGACATCTCAGAATCAACTAGCATAGACCTCACTACTTCCTTCAACATTTGGTTCATTCTCTCTGCTAGACCGTTCTGCTGGGGTGTCCTAGCACTGGATTTCTCATGCCCGATACCAGCTTCGACACAAAAATCCATCAAGATCCCGTTGCAAAACTCGGTTCTATTGTCCGATCTAATCCTCTTGACTGTAACTTCTCTAATATTTTGCTCCTTGAGGATTAGCTCTGGTAGGATGAGCTTTACTTCGTCTTTGGTCTTTAGCAATCGAATCCACGTGTACCTGGAGTAATCATCAACAATCATAAGTGTATAAATCTTTTTACTTACAGTGGGTGGAGTGACTAGGCCAAATAGGTCCATGTGCAAGAGCTCTAGGATCCTTTCTGAAGTGGCCTTCTCCGGGTTGGATCTGAATGATGCTTTGGTCTGCTTCCCTTGCTGGCAAGCTTTGCAAACACCTTCCTAGTGGAAAGTCTCAGCAGACAGACCTAAAACAAGTTTATTCTTGGCTAGATGATTAATGGTTTTAAAATTCAGATGATTTAACCTCTTGTGCCATAGCCAAGTTGTCTCTTCCTTGCTCAATGCTACGAAGCATGAATGTAGCTGACCGCTTTGCCAATCAACAATATATAGGCCACCCTTGCGGATGCCTCTAAGCTTTAGAACATCATGTATTAACAAAAGAGACAGTGTACCCATTTTTGCATAGTTGGCTAATGCTTAGCAGGTTGTGCTTGAGATTGGACACGAGCGCAACATTGATAATCCTTAGTCCATTTCGCTCTATGCATCCTCTCCTAACCACTCTGCCTTTGCTATTGTCACCAAATGTAACTGTGGTGCCGTAAGATCTTTGGATGTCAGAGAACAACTCTTCATCCCCCGTCATGTGGGCTGAACAACGCTATCAAGGATCCATTCGTTTGACATACTTGATGTCTTAGCACATGGATCCTGTTCCTGCAAAACAATCAACAAGTTGATTTAGGTACCCGCTTAGCATCCGGTCCTGTGGGATTAGCATGGATCATGGTTCCTTTTGGAACCCACATCTTGGTCATCTTCAAGATTTTCTTCTTGATCTCACCCTTCACAACCTTCTCGACATTAGGATAAGTATGCCTTGCATAATTAGATATAGGTGTGGTTGTGTGCTTAGCCTTCTTAGTCCTTTGAAATGGAAATGGTTTGGACTTAGGCCTCACATAGGTGTTCCTCCTATGTGGTGTGTAAGGGTGATACTGTGGTCTTACAGCATGATAATTAACCCGCTTCCCATTGTGGAAGGAAGGATATGCTTTCCTATCACTGAGAACAAAATGCTCAGCATTCCTTCTCGACACTGCTGGGAATGACTGCTTAGTAGTCTACTTAGCATTGGCTTGATGTGTCCTATGCTGAGGTCTAGTAGATGCCTGCTTAGCATGCGATCTATGATTCCTCTGCCGAGGTTCAGCAGATCCACTCTACTTACGTCTTTCCCCCTGCTTAGCATTTGAGGATTCAACAGTCATCTTTCCCTTAGTATCCTCTTTAGCATATAACTTTCCATCAGAGACGAATTGAATCTTTGTCTGCTTAGAAGTTTCAGCCTTATTAATGCACCCTTCTTATAGGATTTGCTAGAGGCTTCAATACTACTAAGGCCTAACCCAGATCTATCAGTATGAGAACTTTGTTGGCTCACAATGGCATTTAGTACTGTCTTGCTAGTAGTATAAGTGCAAATGCATTCCTGACTAGCCTTGTTTTTCAAAGCGTGATTCTCCTTTTCAAGGTTTTGAAAATTTTCAGAGAGTTTGGAGAAATAATCCTTGAGTTTCGAGAGTTCATTGCTATCAGACCTTAGTCTTTCGACTTCATCGATCAAAGATGTAACTTTTAATGGTAGCGATGTGTTCTCTCCTACTATAGCATCTTTCATTTCATACAACTTTGAAAACTCTAAAGATAGCTTAGTAAGGTGATTGTCCTCAGAATCTAAGGAAGTAGACTCTTCTATTTGATGTGTGATAGCTAGAAAAAAAATACTCATAGAAATTACCTCCTAAGCATCGACTACTAGAGCCGATTCAACAGGCTGCTCAGCATCCGCATCAGCATCCTCAATAATATTTGCCATTAGCACGAGCATGGCATCATCATCATCTTCTTCGGAGGAATAATAATACTCCTCATCATTATCTTGGATATTAGGTACTTTAGTTCTTGTCAGCAACGCCCTGGTAATGGCTTTAACAACACGTCTCTCAAATCTTTGCTTCAGGCGCTCTCTCTCCTCTTTGCTGACTTTCGAACACTAGTGCTTGAGATGATCTGGCGAATCACACTCAAAGCATGTCCCAGGCTTTCGCTCTGCTAAGCGGGTGGATGATGAAGAAAGCTTGACTTCCTTGGCTTCTTTCTCAGCTTTTGCTTCCAGCATCAACTTTCGAAGCTTTCTCATCTGCCCTTCCAGCTCGCTGATCTTTAAATCAACAGTTTGAGAACCTGAGGTTGAGACAACCTCCTTTGCTAGCGATGCTGGAGCAGATCTCTCACCACGGAACGACTTCTTGATCTTCCATTTTCTGGGATCTCTCTTAGCGAAGAATGCTAAGTCTTCAGGGTTAGCAGCGGGTGTGGATTGAGCTTGTGCCACGACTGCTCCATTCTTCTTTGACTGCTGGATTATAAACTCATGAGTTTTAAGTTGAGCAAATACCTCGGATGTTGACATGTTGTTGAGGTCCTTTTTGCTCAAACTTGTCATCTTCACGAACCAGTCTTCTCTTGGGAAGAGTTTAGAAGTGATTTTGTTGTTCATCTCCCCATTGTCATTTGTCTTTCCCAGGTTGCGAAGCTCTCAAACAATAGTGTTGAACCTTTCCTCCATAGCTTGAATCGATTCACCTGCATGCATAGAGAAGGATTCATATTTGTCAACAACTACCTGGAGCTTGTTGCGCTTCATTTGGTCGGTATCCTGAGAGGATTCACAGACTTAATCCCACATCTGCTTGGCTGTATCAAAGTCCCAGGCTTTATCTGCCATCAACGGAGGCAACAAATCAAGGATAAGCTTCTTTGCTAGGTGCTCCATCTGAGCTCGGTTCTTATCCTCTATTGTATACTCCTCGAATGGATTTGTCATCATTTGAGGTGGTGCCGGTTGTCCTTCAGCGACCTGTCCTGTAAAAGTGTTAGCTTTCATGATTTTAATAGGTCCTATTTCAAAAACATCTGCCATCTCCGGATGAATACTTTGAAGTTGTATGATGGCCATCTTCTGCCACGAATTGAACTTCTCCTTGGTATACTTGGGCAAGGTATGGTTCATCTTGACAAAATGTAAACCTGAGCTAGACAAACAAAGAAACAGAATACCAGCGCGAGGAAGAACTAGATCTGGTCTTAAAGAGACTCAGAAGCAGTCGGTCATTCAACCTAATGCTCTGATACCACTTGTTGGTCCCGAGATCAGAGTCGTCGTGGTGAATATAAACAACAAACACACAAGAAATGCAGCGGAATATTAATGCTAGTGCACACTTAAGTTCTTTATCAAGATTGTTTAGCTGAGCTTGTACTTAGGGTTTCTTACAGATATACTCTAGCAACTTGGTTGCTAGATTTCAAAATCAAACACGAGAAATAGTAATCAATAAAACAATAAACAAACACAATATTTATAGTGGTTTGATCAAATAGATCTACGTCCACTCCTTAGCCAAAATGCTAAGAATTTCAGTAAAAAGATATACGAAATACAAGGATTTTCCGAACACTTGCTGTAGACGGTGAGCTTTCAAGCCGGCCACAACAAAGCTATCCACCGTTACTTCATTCTTCTCTATTAGCTGCAGCTCCGGCCAAGTCAAGGGCGGCACCTTCATAAAACTTGTCATTCGCTGCTAGGGGGAGCTTTTAAAGTTCTCTCCTTAACTTGTCTAGTTTTTGCAATATGCCCGTCGGAGTCAATCCATTTCCGAAATGACTGCAGGATGCTTCCTATGATTCGAAGGTATCCTAATGATTGAAGATTCTTGAGCAAAGTCAAGGAATCTCTTCAATGTAGTGTCAGATCTTCAATGGGGGGACACTACGGTTGTTGAGAGCTTTGTATATTCACTTTAATGAGGGCTCTCAACTGACTACTTTTCTTGTTTTGCTTTTGTCGAAGGAATCTCAATAATTATCTTAGTGAATCTGATTCAAGTGTTTGTAAAAGAAGTAGTCGTCTCTCTCTGTTGGACTTCACTTTTATATCTGGAGATTCAAATTTTGAATCTCCAGACGCGTTAAACACGATTGTCCAAACCGTTAGACACAACGGTCCCTTCGTCCAAGAGAGTTACTTGCTTTTTCGTCCTTTCCGGCGTCATACAATACTTTCCAACCTACTTCGGGAAAGCTTTCATCCTTTGTTGTACTTTCTATCAGAACGGGCGTCTTTTAGCAAGTGTAAGCTGAGTATCTCCTTGCTTAGCATTCTATCGGGGAATGCTGAATGCTGGGAGTACTCTGCTAAGTAATATGACTCATTCTGATTGCTAAGTGATTCTAGCAATCTGTCTTCGTAGCTAAGTCTGCTGACCCCTCAGTAGATATGTACTCAACACTTGAGTCTTGTTCCCTGATTGCTATGCGTTCTAGCAATCTTCTTCTTAGTGGCGAATGCTAACTCTTTTAGCATTCTGCTTAAATCTTTACTTGTAGCGAATGCTATCTCCTTTAGCATTATGTTGTATCCTCATTGCTAACTGCTGAGCAAATGCTCCTAGCAGTCTCTTCCTTCAGCATATGATTGCTAAAGCCTTAGCAATCATTCCTCTTAGCATTTGACCGCTAACCTCTCTAGCAGTGATTCTCGTCTGCTGGCTTCTCTAGCAGCTATCATCTGCTGAGAACTCTTCTAGCATTCCGAAGTTGCTTGACTTGATATTTTTCGTTCCTTTTGCCTTCAGCAATCTTTTCAAGCACTTCCCAATCTATTACAACTCGATACTTTAGCCTATATAGGACATTACAAGAGTTTCTGGACTATACTAGAATTCAGCAATTGATTGACCAATCTACTAAGGTTTGATCCAACAAAACCTTTTACAATATGATCCTAAGGGAGATTTAGGAATAATTCCCCAACAATATCCCAAAGAGGTCTTATTGTAACGCCTCGTGTGTTTATAATTAGAATTTCTAAATTTTCATAGTTTTGTAACCTCAAACTCGATCTAATATGCAATTATTGTGTATGTGTAGTAACGTTTTAATTTTCTAAAATATTATTGCCATGCGATTCATGCAAGCTTTTAATCAAATATTTTGTTAGTTGTTCATTAAATTATTGAGCACCGATGATTCAACGATATTATCAAAATTGTTTCGATTTTATAAACTCGTATTACAGTAAAGTATTCTTAGAGATGAATTTCATTGGCATTCAAATAACTTATGGCGTCACATTCGAAAAACGAAAAGATGCCTTTTTGCTTGAAATGGTAAATTTTACTTTAATCTCTACACCATATGTGGTATTTCTTAAACCAACACCATTATCCATCAACCAAGCATTATTTCACTCATTATCGATTGAATAAAAGAAAATAAACATCCATTATTATTTATTACTTTTGTACCTAACAAACTAAAGTCTTGGAAGATAAGTTTTAGAGAACTAGTAACATTGGATTAAAGTGTTGGAGACAGATTCTTTCCCCATTTCCTTTTTGGCCGAAGTAAAACTGAAGGAGAGAGGTGAGGATAGTTCTTCACTTGTTCTTAAATCTTGGTGCCTTGATCTTTCATTCTCAACAATTTCTGGCATCATCGAAGCTTGTATATACGAATTATGGTTTGAGGTAAACACTAAAGTCCAAATTTAAGCACTCAAAGTTCTTGAGTTAGTGTTAATACCTATATTAATATTTCCCTCCATGAATGAAGACAAGAAGCATAGTGATCAGGCTTGGAGGAGTACTTCAAACTACATTTTCAAGGGTGTGAGTGTTTTGGAGCCCGAGAACGTTTATTTTAATTTTATGAGCTTGATGACTGCATGATTTAAAGACCTAGGGCTGGTCCCCGAGATTAGAGTTAATATGCACAACGAAAGATTAATTGCTTTACTGTAGTGGATAGGCCTCCAAGCTGGCTGTTCTATACCAGCTTCAGTTCAGAAACATGGTTGTTTAGTAGGTCAAAAATATCACTTAATCATTTTTCAAGTAATACTCCAATACTTGATGTGTTGGGTTTCAAATTCAGTGTGGAAAGCTAAAACAAAGTAGTAAAAAGACACAAAGATTTATAGAGGTTTAGACTACTTTTCCTACGTCCTCTCTTTAGATGCGTAGTGTAGAAATACTAAGCTTTCAATTACAAAGATGCCAATGGTATGTTGCTCGCTGATGAATGCCTCGTCCACTAGCTCACTCGCCAAGTCCTTCGCATTTAAAATATCCTTCAGGCTTGAAGCGTGGGCACACCACCTGGTCAGCAAACTCGATGTGAGAGTGAACATCAATTTTTGGTATACACCTGTGATAGATGCCGCCGAAGAAGTGGCAACTCCAAGATGTTTTCTTACTCTAAGAGTAAGAAAAAAGAAGTATCTCTTGCAAGATGCACAGAGCTTCGTGTTCAAGAAGGAAACAGAAAACTAATATTATAAGCCTAAAAGCTTTTGGATCTGGAAGTTGGTAGCTTTCAAAAGGTCAACAGAACATGTGTTCGTCAGTTTTGATTTTACGATTTGTAGTCGTAACCTTCTCAGGGTGGATTGCAACCTCTATTTATAGGAGCTCCTTAGAAGGTTTGAACTTCTGCCCATTCGTAGCTGTTGTGAGACATTTTGGAAGTAGTCCAATCAAATGTTATAATTTTTCTAATACATTTGTTACATATATATTTTTTGATAGTGGTAGGTCAAAAAGCAGATTCTGTCAAAACGGCCTCCAACCAGTCCTAGAATGTTCAATGGTAGATTCCTTAGATGGTCAAGATTTAAGATACACAGACTTTATGTTCTCCACACTTTAATTCTAGTCTAGTAGAGTGGTTTCTTGTCTTTGTCGGGGAAGAGTCTTTGCTTACGTTTGGGTATCGTACTTGCTGGTTGACAGTTGTTGGTCACTGCTTGCTGGTGGTGACATATCAGTTAGCGATCTCCAACTGGAGGGTTATTTGCTTGCGAAGGCTTTTTGTTAATCAAATATCCTTTGATCTATGCTGGTGATTTTGTTGGGATCCCCTTTTGTTGGTAGCTCTATTTCTTCCCAAACTGGCTTGATCAGTTCCTATTACAACTCGATAATTCCTATACAGGACATTACAAATTTGAACTAATCCTACTCTAGAGACTCTCTAATCTAGTGGAATGTTTGAATTTAGCTCTTTAATTTATTTGAAAGAGATTTTGTTGATAGAAGGTTGCAATGGCTTTGTGGACCAACAACAAGTTAATCATGTGAATGAAGTTGTAGAGAAAGACATGATCAAATGTTTCGATCCTAGAATCAAGAATTCAGTTTCTGATAGCTATTTTGTCTACCTTTTCCAATGTGCTACGAAGAAAGGAGAAGTGACACATATGACTGCATGTAATTAATTAGTTCCTAATAGGATTTTGACTGAAGGATATGTCTGTGTTAACTACAAGAAGCGAAAATGATCAACAATACTTTGGTGGAGGGGTCGACAGAGAGAAGACCCATGCCTCATTGAATGATGCTTAAGTTGAGCGGTACTCTGAGTTATCTAAGCACTTCGATTCTTTGGTAAATGAGATAGCCCAGGAATTTACTATTTTTGTTATTTTTGTCCTTTAGTTAGTTTTATTACAGTTATTTTATTTTTTCTTTAGTTATTTTGTGATGCTCTAACCTGGAAGTAGCATTAGCTGGAGTGTGAAAGAGAGTGATATGGTTCTGAATATCAATCAAATTCATCCTAAAATAGCTAGGCACCATCAGAACTAAAGAGAAAGGAACTGCAATAACCTCTGTTGGCCCGTGACCCTTTGGTTAATTCGAAATCCATTCCATTAAAAAAACAATTTATTTTTATATTTAGTCTTAATATGTTAGTTCTTCTTGGTTATTTTAGTATTCTTCTTGTTGGTTGTGAATGTGTGATGTTTTTATATTTGTGTTTTAGGTGGTGGTTGCCTGATTGATTTATGATATTTAGCCAATGCTCATTTCTATGCCCGATGATGTGTCCTTTTTATTTCGTTCTCATCTTTTGGTTTCATGAATAATTTTTGTTTTAGCATGTTTTGTTTTCTTCAGCTCTCTAGTTTTAACTTGGTAAATCATGACTGATTTGAGTTCCTAGAACGTGAAGAAAAAATGGAATTCTTTTTTAAAACTGCATCATGTTAGTTCAATGATTTGACAAGATTTGAGCAGTTTTGACTTGTGAGATGTGTGAAATAGTTACCTCTTACTTGACCGATAGCATATTTGAGGCGAAATTAGGATTTGTGCCACTTATAGAAATGATTTATGTAATCTAGGGGTGTTCGCGGTCCGGTTCGGCCGGTTTCGGAGAAAAATTTCGGCCAAACCAGTAGGTACGGTTTGAGATTTTTTCAAACCAAACCGGCCGAATAATTTAGCCAAACTAAACCGGCCAAACCATATAAAAAAGGTTTGGTTCAGCCGGTTTTTGCGGTTTGAAATAAAAACGGTTCGAGTGGTGCAAAGCAGGGGAAAGCAACGACGCCTGGTGAAAGGCAACGTCGTTGGGCGGAAGGCAGCGTCGCCGGGAGAAGGCAGCCGGCGAGAGGTGGGGCAGCGAGCCAGCGAGGGTGGAGACGGGAGAGTCGAGAGCAGCGGCTGGGGAAAGCTCAAAGCTGCGGCTGGGGAAAGCAGCGACGCCGGGCGAAAGGTAACGTCGCCGGGCGGAAGTCAGCATCGCCGGCAGAAGGCAACCGGCGAGAGGTGGAGACGGGAGAGGTGGAGCAGCGAGCTAGCGAGGGTGGAGACGGGAGAGTCGAGAGTTTGGGGAAAAAAACGTTAGGGTTTATTGATTTTTCTATAAAATGTATGTAAATAAAGTTTTAGATTTAGATTTTAAAAAAAAATGGCAGTGAAAAAACAAGGAGGAGGTTCGAACCCGCGCCATCATAAATATTAATGCCTCACAATTCCAACTAATCTATAATACACAACTTGTACAATATCTAAACAAATATATATATAACCATGTATATATACATATATATATATAAAAATATACGGCCGGTCCGGCCGAAACGGCCGGTTTAGGCCACCAAACTAGAACCGAACCGGTTTTGACCGGTTTCAAATTTTTCAAACTGCCAGTTTGAAAAATGAAATTATAACCGGCCAAACAAGCCAAATAAATCCGGTTCGGCCGGTTTGAACGGTTTCGGCCAAACCGCGAACACCCCTAATGTAATCTTTCACTTGTTCAAGCCTTTTACAGTGTTATTTCATTCACAAGTTTCCATTGCACCTTTCTTTGTGTCTTATGTGATTTCTTTATTTATCCCCTACATACTTAACTAATTATCCATACACTTATCCTTATCTAGGAGTATCTTTAACACTTATTAAACATTGAGGACAATTTTGTTCCAAGTTTTGGAGGTGCACACGCACGCCTTTACACATTGTAATTGTTGTGTTTTATTAGAATAATCAATGTTGAAGCATTACAGTGGCATGAGTATGACTAAAAATGTTGAAAAGCCAAAGTTATGTATTCACTAATTAAAAAAAACGAAAAAAAAGAAAGGAATGAACGAAAAGAATGAATAAAAAGTTGTAAAAAAAATTAAAGAAAGAAAATAAAAGTTAGAAAAAAAAAGAGAGTATAGTTTGTTTTATTTTTTTTATTTTTTTAGAGTGTGTGCCTTTCTCCTTTGTTAATGTTGCACTTTAGAATAAGTCCTATATTAAGCGGGTTGAATTATGCTCTTGGATGATAGTCATTATAACCAAATTTACTCATCCTTAACCTTAGCCTTACGTTACAAGCCATGAAGTCCTTTTGATCTGTGAGTGGCACAGATTCCATTAGTGGAGAAGACGTTAGAGGTCAAGTGGGAGTGAAAATAAGTAACATTGATGATCACTGAGTTTGATGAAATGGCTTGAGTCAGGTTGAAATGTTGTGTTAGTGATGTTGAGGTATCTTTATTTTTGGAACTTTGGATTTCAAATTTGTTTGAGGTGCTTGATTAAACCGATGAGATATGTTTTTCGAAATTTCGTGCTTATCATGGAATATTTTGTTAAGTCTTCATTTTTACAAGTTTGTTGAGGACGTGATGGAAAGTTTCTTATGCTAAATTTGACTATCTCAAGAGGGCTTATGTATCGTTGTTTGTTTTTTTGTTTTTATCCTTTGTTCGTATCTTTGTTGCATGGGGACAAGCAACATATTAAGTGGGGAGGGGGGGGTGTTAACTCCCTATAGGGGTTATTATTTTAGTGTTTTATTGGTGTCTTTTAGGTCTTTTGAGTGTTTCTAACCCGTTTTCGATTGTTATTGCGTTGTATTTATCCTTATTTGCATTGTGTGTCTTGTATAGTTGTGTTTTGTTATTTTTAGTTGTTTTGCAAGGAAAAAGAGCGAAATTAACAAGGTTTCAAGCTAAAGGAGTGAAAGAGTAGTCTCTTGGATGTAATGCTAGAGCATCGAACTGGCATCACTGGGAGCTGAGAGACTGCACTATGGGGGGCACCACTTTGCTGTCACAAAAGCACTATTACTTTTCAGATTTGTTTCTGGTTTTACAAGTGTCACTTGAATTTTGGAGACAACACACAAGGAAAAAAAAGGTAGCACACATTTTGTTGAATAAATTAGGGCATAACAAAAGAAGATCTCAACTCAATTCTTTCTCATCAAGCCACATTTTGGAGAATGGGAATTTTGGGAGGTTGCGCAGAGATGGAGAAGTAGAAGAGTAGTAGCAGCTCAATAGAGTGTTGCTGGTTTTGTTGTTTATCTGGTTTATATTTTAGCCAATATAATGAAGGATAGTTGGAACATGTCTAAGTTTTATTTTATTTTTGTTTAAATATGAGCTAAGTTATTTTGAACTTGGGTTGTGGATTCTTGATTTGATCTTGAATATATGTTAATCACCAATTTTGTTTAATTCCAAGTTTGAATTTGATTCTAGACTATTTAATCTCTTCAGCACGACAATGATTGGAGATTTATCATCTACTAAAGTCGAAAGGATAGATAGGCCGAGGGAATTATGATCAACCATGTTTATTTCATAGGCATATGAAAAAGTGTGGCTTAATTTCAAACCCCTGCTCTGTTTTTGTGCTTCTAAACATCATTTCATGCATAGACATATGATGAATGATAGGATTTTGCAGATTTAGTAGACTGACATCTTGCTAATCATATTTTGTTAGGTTTAAGACTCAGAGTACATGCAAGATCTATGCTTTAGCATGTAAGACAGTGAAAGATTAGAAATCTATAACTCAACTGTATATCTCTTCTTTTGTTACATGTATTAATGGTTATTTGTGATTAGTTTATGATCAGAAAGATTGTTAATCTTGTTCATTTTGGTTTTCTTTTCATTTTAGTTTATTCCACTTTTAATTTAATTTGCATCTCCAAACCTATTTTGCAAGCAATAATTTGTGTATGACTTGATTAACCACTCTCTAGGGTTCGATATCTGGTCACTTAGACTATATTACTTTTTTATTGCGTACACTTGCGCAATGTTCTGTTCATACTTAGCAGCACAAACAAAGGTTAGCTTCAGCAAACATTGTCCTCACTGCTTCTTGTAGTGCTCTATAATGTCGTTATTCCAGTCTGTTCTATTGTGGTGTTCTCGAAGTTGATTTTTCATAACCAATTCCAATTTCTGCATAGAAGTCTATTAGTGGCCCATTGCAGAACTCGACCCCATTGTCAAATCTAATCC
Organism: Plectranthus barbatus; assembly: GCA_026898455.1. NCBI lineage: Eukaryota > Viridiplantae > Streptophyta > Magnoliopsida > Lamiales > Lamiaceae > Plectranthus > Plectranthus barbatus. The sequence continues at coordinate 132,214 of JAPKLW010001610.1, read as the reverse complement.
CCCTGGCTGATACTACCTTTCTCTTTTTGTATCATCATTCATAACTCAGGTAATGACATCTTCACTTCATTCTTTGTCTTTAGCAGCTCCACTATTAGGAACTAGGAAACTGGCCCAGTCCTTCATTTGATGTTTTGGTGTGTCAAAACTAGCTTTTAGTTTCTAGTCAGTTTCTACATATAATCCTCGTATAGGATGATTTGAGTTGTAATAGAGAAATTCGAAACTGGAAGTTGAAGAAACTAGAGAAGAGAAACTATGAAGATCAAAAAGATATAAATCCAGTTTCTAACCTAGAAACTAGAAAACAGATCGAGATGTCTGAATTCTAGTTTTCGAAATGGAAGTTGAAGAAACTAGAAACTAGAAATCAGAAGACCATTTTTTGGAAACTGGATTTTCACCTGTGAAGCTACACCAAAGGCATAAAACTACTAACTATAAACTAGTAAACAACAAGAATTCAGTTTTCCAGTTTCAAGGCTATGAAGAGCATGTGAAAAGCGAGAAGACAAAAGGAATCCGAGAGGAACTCGAGTCTTATCCAATATTCTTTAAAGAATATATACCAATAATCATGAACGAGAAATCTTCAAGTTATGAACTCCTCAGACTGGCAAACTAGGTCTGACAGAGCAGGTGAAAGTACATTGCACAAAAGCAAAAACAGATTAGAGCAGCTGCAGAGATGGCTGCTATAGAAGGAAATGTATTCCGATGTTTGGAGAACATGCTATTTGTCTGTGACGGACAAAAAATTCAAACTGCCCTCTAATTTGTCTATAAATAGCAGACCACATCTTCAGAGGAGAGGATCTATCTAACATTCACGCACAAACAAACACAAACTCTGTCAAACTAAAAGTTCAAGCTTTCAATCTCTCAGGCTCTCTGAAATTATCGTGTGTTTGTCAAGAACACGAGGCTTATCTCTCTAGATCAAGCTATTCATTTGGTGTAATTACTATTTAAGTAATATACGCAACAATCAGTTTACCTTATTAGAATCCTAATTATCACGGGCAACTGCCAACCACAGGACGATCTGGGAAGAACAGTAAACATCCCATTCCAGTGTGAAGGCTATGAGGTGCGTCCTAAATTCAAGACTGAAGAAGGAGCGGAACAGGTTTCTGGGCGAGTGCGCTAGTAGACCAACAAACATGGGCATTTGATGTGCTAGCTATATATCGTTAGATCTTGTTAACTACAACTTAGTGAATTTTTGAATTCTGTTTTGAAGAAAGGACGTAGGAATTAAGGATCCGATCTTGTTTATCGCTTTGTTTAAGTTTCTGCAATCTAGTTATAAAGCTGATTTTTGAACCTTTAATATTTTCTATGTATTGAAGTGTATAACTAAAAACTGGAAACTTAAAACTATCAAAGACAAAACTGGCTAAATCAAGTTTTTGAAACAGAAAACTGGAAAAATAAGAACTAGTTTTCAGAGTTCAAGCTATTAAAACTACTTCCGCTGCATATTTAAACACTCTAATCTCGGGACCAACAAGTGGTATCCGAGCTGTCAGTCCTTACATGCTAGTTGTTTGGAGTCGCTTAGGACCATATCTATTTCGATTTAGCTCAGGTACATCAAGATGAAGAACATCAACAAGTTTCCCAAGTACTCTGCAGAAAAGTCTAACATGTGGAAGAAGTGGTCACTCATCATGTTAAAGAATATTCTGATATTCACCCATAGATGGCAGAGCTAATAGCTAATGGACCACTGAAGAACACGAAGGTCAACTCTCAGCTTGGAGGAACCGATGGTACATAAATCATGGACAAATTGTATGCTGAATGGACAGCTGAAGATAAGACACGAGCACATCTTGACCCAATGGCCCACAAACTAATTTTTGCATCACTACCTGAAGCTTTGGTTGAAGTAGCATTGGTATATGATAATGCCAAATAATATTAGGATTTTCTTGGTACTCTAAACCAAGAAACTGATCAAATGACGAGCAACAAGATGCAGATTTGCGTGTATAAATACAAATCATTCCATATGCTTTCCGGAGAAAATATAAAATCAATCGAAGTTAGGTTCAATGCGATCGTCTGCCCGCTAAAAAACTTGGGTAGAGAGTAAACTATTGTTCATCTCAATAGAAAAACCCTCTAAAAAATTCCCATGGAGGACTGGTTTGTTAAGACTACCAGTTTAAAGGAGAATGATTTGTCCAAGATGACGACAAAGGATGTATTTGCCCAACTACAGACACTGGTGAACAAGAATGAAGCAGTCCGAACTGCCAGTTCACCATCTTCTAATACTGAAGATGTTGCCTTCTTTGTAAAGAGGGAATTCCAGAGAAGACCAATAAAACCATATCAAACTGATAAACCGAGTGGTTAGACATCAACAACGAAGAATGCTTCTTCGACATCATACTCTTACAAGAAGGAAGATGACACTTCAGTTTTTGAACTGGAGAAGCAAATGAGAAAACTGAACAAGCTCAGTGAGAGAGCAAAGGCAAAACTGAAAGCTCACAGGGAGATTATCAGAGTTTCATTGAAAGAGCACGAAAAGTAAGTTTTGGGTGCAATTCTTTCAACCACCTCAAATATAATTGCCCTCTAGTTGATAAAAAGGAGAGAGAAAGATTGATGAATGTTTTCTAAAAGAGATCTTCTAAAGCTATTGACAAAGCTATGCTCTCCATGACTGAAGTACCCGATATTCCTGACAATGATGATGGTTATTACACATCAGATGACAAGTCGGAGGAGAAAGCTCTATTGTTCTTCATGGCTACAATAGGAGACGATGCTTCAGACGAGGAAGCTGAAAACTAGGAACAACATAAATGATAATAATTTCTTAACTAGTTTCTAGTTCTTTTTCATACAAAGACGAGGACTCTGAATCTTTTTGCTCGGATTCAGATGATGTTTCCCTCGAAGATCTCTCAAAAGAATTTGCCAAAATTCATGAATTAAAATTTTTTTGTCAGTGAAAACACCTAATTGAAATTTTAAGCTTATACTTTGATCGAGGAGATTGAAAAATCTAGGTGGCATAGTGAGGAACTGACAAAATTGAGAGAAGAACATTCCCTTTTTCTTATGAATTTTAAAATTATTTCTAAGGAATGTGACTCTCTGAAATATAAAATTGCTAAGGTGTAAGAACTTATTTGCTCACTTTATTCGAGCACAAGCAAAGCCGAAGAAGTTTGAAGTGTTCAAAGAGATCCCTATAATAAATCAGGGATAGGTTTTGATGAAGATGATTCGAGCATTCATGCATCACCTTCCAAAATAGAAAAAAATCAAGATCATTACTTTAGAGGAAATTCCAGTTTTGAGGTGAAGTTGTTAGGTAAATGGGTAGCTGAAATAGGCAAAAACCCCTAATTTGGCCGATCAGGTTAAGGGCAAAAATTCTGTTCCTAAACTGAATAAGCATCAACCTGAAAGGAAGCAAAATTTGTCAAAGAAACTCGTGAAGCAATATGTTCCAGTTATGAGGAAACTAGTTTCGATAATTGAATCGACTAGCAATAGACCAACATTACGAGGAAGCCAGTTCCATGATATGATTACAGAAATCCGAGTTCCTTTGATCATAACTCGTATGAGAAGAGGATTTATCCAAGTAGGAGAAACAAGTATTTGAGGTCTGAGCATAACAAAATTTTGTTTTCAAGGGCTAGGAAGACTACTCACCCGAGACTTGTTTCCCGAGACTCTTTCAAGAGACCAGTTCTCATGAAGAGTTTGCACACAGTGACTACTCCTTCTACATTGCATCTAAATTACATTTGTTATTACAGAAGGAAGAGTAAGGTTGAAAATAAATCACCATAAATGAAGGTGAAGAAAGTGAGGATTAGAAATGGATGGATCCCAAAGAATAATAATGCAGAACCTGCAGAAAATCAAGTTCCTAGAGTCTAATTTCTTCTGTGATGTAGATACAGGGACATCAAAAATAGTTCCAAAAGAAAATAAGAGCCTAGATTTTGGACAGTGGGTGTTCTGCGCATATCATGGGGGAAAGGGATTTGCTAACAAAAATGAAAATGACAGGGACCACCAGTGGTGTTCAGTGATGATGCAAAGGGATGAGTCATTGGAAAAGGATGTGTGGAGTACAATGGAATTACAATCAAGAATGTATACTTAGTCACCAACCTCAATTATAAGCTAGTAAGCATTAGCCAAATTAGTGGGCATGGTTATAAGGTGAATTTTGTTGAGTCTGAGTGCCAAATCAAAGATAAAGATTCTAAAGAGATTATACTAAGAGGCATAAAAAAAACATGTCTTTATGGTGTAGATTGGGTGAGTGGCCACACTGACACATGCCTTGTCGCAACCACTTCCCACGAAGGTACAAACTAGCTATGGCACAAACGATTAAGCCACCTCAACTTCAACTCGACCAAACATCTTACAAAGCACATACTAGTTAAAGGTCTGCCCCAAACTGGATTCAAGAAAGCAAATAAAAGCTTCATTCAAGAACCATCCAGTTACTGCGAGCACCAATAGGATTCAGGAATTGCTGCACATGGATTTGTTTTGACTAGTTAAGCAACCCGCGGTCAGAAAAAAGATATAATCTTGTGGTTTTTGATGAGTACTCGAGATACACATGGGCGAGGTTGCTGAGAACAAAAGATGAAGTCAAAACACAGCTTCCAGAACTGATTGTGAGGTTTAATAATGACAAAGGAGTGACTGTGAAGAGAATAAGGTCTGGCAATGGAACTGAATTTAACAATACTCCATTGAAGGATTTTTGCGCAAATATTGGAATCGGCCACGAAAGATCCACTCCAAGAACTCTTCAATAGAATGCCCTTGCTAAGAGAAGAAACAAAACACTCAAAGATGCAGTGAGTACCATGCTCGCAGAAACCAATTTAGGCGAATGTAATTGGGGAGAAGCATTGATGAATGCATGTTATACTCAGATGAGGAAGTGCCATTAACAGTCGTCACAAAACACCCTATGAGGTCTACCATGGTCTTAAGCCTTCTATAGCTCATCTACGTGCTTTCAGTTAACCATGTTATATTCACAATAAAGGAAAGTTGAAATTGAATCCGTTCAGTCCCAAAGCTGATGAAGCGGTGTTCTTTAGTTATGGACACCGTTCACAGAAGGGATATCGGGTATTCAATAAGACTACGAGATTTGTGGAGATAACATGTAATGTTGAATTTGACGAGTCTGTTTCAGTGCGCATGACCTTAAAACAACTGGAGCTAGATACTTAAGAGATCAAAGATGTCCATGAGAAACTGATTAATGATACAGATTATACTTGTCCAGTTTTTCAGACTAGATCAATGACTGAATTGTCTAGTTCACAAGTGAGCTCGGCTTGATTACAACCAACTGAAGTGGCCCATGATATTATAGAACTTGTTGAGGCCTTGGACTCTATAACCCCAAATACAAGCACAAATCAAGGGGGAATTCAAAGTGGAAATGCTCAACCTGAAGAAATCATTCCAGAACATAAAGAATTGGAAACTGAAAAAGGAGAAACTAGAGAAGAAGGAGTGAAGGAAACTAACATTTTCGTTTCTATGCAGGATCCAGTTTTGGAAGATCAACCTTCAAGAGAGGAAGAACTAGTTTTAGATTCTTCACTCACTTCTGTTCCAGTTTCAGGAACTGATTTTCCAAGTTCTTCTACTCAACCAATCAAAGTCTACCAGCTCCAGAAGCCAAGATGGTTGAGATATAACCCAGAATATGCAATTTTGGATAAGATTACAAATCTAGTTTGCACCCGCCAAGGAAGTGCTTTGATGACGTGTTTTATATCTCAACAATCAGAACTGACAAAGATCGGAGAGGCCTTGCAGTCGACAGATTGGATCAATACGATGCAAGAGGAGTTATCAGAATTCACTCGCAATAATATGTGGTATTAGGTGGATAGAGAAACACACCAATCAATTATTGGAACTAAATAGGTGTTCAAGAACAAGCGAGATGAAATTGGCAAGATCATGAGGAACAAAGTTAGATTTGTTTCCAAAGGATATGCACAGTGCGAGGGCATATATTTCGATTTGACATTTGCGCCAATTGCTAGACTGGAGACTATTCGATTGTTTTTGGCTTATGCTGCACATCAGAATTTCACAATTTTTCAGAAGGATGTCAAGAGAGCATTTTTGAATAGGGAACCGAAACAAGAAGTATATGTTGAACAGCCCCATAGGCTTCGAGGAAGAAAATCAAGTTTATAAACTAAGGAAAGCTATATACGGGTTGAAGCAGACACCCAGATCTTGGTATGAAACGCTTTCCCAGTTTCTTCTAAGGAAAAATAGACAGAACTCTATTGAGAATCAAGGAACTAATATCTTGTTAGTCAAAATTTATGTCGATGATATTATTTTTTGGTGGCAAGAATTTGGAGCTAAATTTGCCCAGTTGATGCAAAGTAATTTTCAGATGAGTATGATGGGCAAGATGACATATTTCCACGGTCTACAAGTGATACAAACTGAAGGAGGAATTTTCATCAACCAAAGGAAATACACCAAGGATTTGATCAAGAAGTTTTGACCAAAGAAAACTAAAGCCTTGAGGATTCCTCTGAGCTCTAGTTCTCAGATCAACCTTGACGAAGAAGGAGAACCAGTTAACCCAACTTTCTATAGAGGAATCATCGGATGATTGTTATATCTGATCACGAGCAGGATGAATATCTCCTATGCTGCTGGAGTTTGTGCGAGATATTAAGCCAATCCTAAGAAATCACACATGGAAGCTGCCAAGAGGATTGTGAAGTACCTGAAAAAACTGAATCCTTAGGTATATGGTATCCCAAAACTGACAAACTGATTTTAAGTTTTTATTCAGATTCAGATTTTGGAGGCTGTAGTATAGATCAAAATAGCACAAGTTGAATTTGTTAGTTCCAAGGCCATAAATTGATTAGCTGGTTTAGAAAAATGCAGCATTCTGTAGCTACATCGACCACCCAAGCTAAATATGTAGCAGCTGCTAGTAGTTGTGCTCAAGTGCTTTGGATTAGACAACAATTAATAGATTATGATGTCGAAATTGGATGTGTGGAAATATATTGTGATAGTAGCGGTGCTATGTGCATTACCAAAAATCCAGTACACCATTACAGGACAAAACACATAGAAATCCGTCATCATTTTGTTCGGGATCATGTAGAGAAGAAAGATATATTAACCAAACCTCTAGTACAAACTAGATTCAAAGAATTACGCCTCAAACTTGGTTTACTAGAGTTTGATGAAATTTAAATTGAAGAGGAGTATATGCAGATTAAAATTGAGTCCTAGCTCTCAGTTTTCAATTTTCGGATTTCTTACTTCACCATTTTTTATCACAAATGGTATCGCAGAAGAAATTGAAGAACTAAAATTTGAAAACAAGTTCCTAGTTTTTGTTTAGATTTTATTTAAGGCAGGTTGCATAGTTAAATCGAGTCCAAGCTCTCGGTTTAGGAACTGAAAAACTGGATTGAAAATAAGTTTTCAAATTATGACTTATCTCACAAGCATCATTAAATGCAAGATAGGAAGGGGACCAATCCGAAAGTTCCATGTGTCGAGATCCCCCCCCCCACGTACGATTGTGGCAGACAGTTCAATAGATGCCATCTCCTAACCGCTGATCGAGCACAGATGAAGCAATCTCTATTGTCCAGTTTGCAATTAAGTTTCTATAAATGGGCGTAGGGTTTCTCTCATTTATTCCTACTGCCACTTCACCTCTGTAAACTTTCAAAATCTTCTCAAACCTAGAGAATTCAAAGGCATTTAAGTTGTTGCAGACATTCATTCCTACATTTATTTTAAACAACCTGCATTATAGATGGCAAAGAGAACATCTACGGAGAATCCTGAGCATGGGACATAAACTTCAGACCTGAATGTGTCGTTTACTGTGAGAAACGACATTCCTCATGCCGAATTTGTAAAACTGGCAAAAGATGAAGAATCAGCTGTAACTTTGACAATGGCGGAGAGGAGGGCTGCCCAGATTAACAAGGAGAAGATTTAACTATGAGAGGAACAAAGAAATTATTCTTCGACTATCATCTAGTGGAGAAACTAAAAAATGAGGAACTTATATACTATTTGACTATATGTCCTTAAGAATTCCATCTGTTTATGGTGGCAGAGTTCTATGTCAACGTTGTGATTTCCCTAGATAAAAGATCCTTCAGTACCACAGTGGTCGGAGTACCAATCTGAGTTTACCCCCGATTGCTGAACAGACTATTCCAGTTAAAAAACAATGGCATAAATGTTGCTACTTATCGATATGGAGATAAAGATGAGATGGAAGATCATTGGAAAAATTAGAAGAAACCATCTGTCAAAAACTGGTTGGAATCTCCACCAAGACATTAGAACTGGATTGCTTCTACAAATATTTTGGGGTTATTGCTATTCGGATGCTTCATTGTAAAGTGGGATCACACTCCGAACTGAGCAAGAAAATGTATTCCGTTTTGATTGCTCTAGATGATGTGATATGTGGAAATTGGGCCGAGTTTATTATTCAATGATGATGGAAAATGTTAAGAGAAATTTCACCTAACCCAGCAAGGGAGTTTTTCCTACTGGAGTTAGTTTCGGGCTGAAAATTAGTTTTCTGATAAAAAAACTAGTGCGCCCAGCTGATGAAGGCGAAGCACTGTTGGCCACAGACTTCATTCTCCCCCCCACAATGATATTTAGGAAATCTTAAGTAGTGAAACTGAGAGAACTGAAGCAGAGAAAGAGGATAGCTTTGAGCAAGAGATGAATGATTTTCCTACACTTAGCAACCTTGGATAAGTGACCAGCAAATCAACTAGTTCAAAGAGGTGACCACCACCAACTTCAAAGAATCCAATTCTCAAGAGGCCAAAACTGACATCTCTAATTAAGAAAGGCCAAGGCACATCTTGCAAGGGGAGAGGTGATGCTTTTGCAGGAAGTAAGATTCCAATTACTATGAAGCAACAAAGATCATCTCCTGTCATATCAAAGAAAACCTTGAAGGGAGGACAAATGGGGTGCATTGGAAAGATTAGCAAAAAACAAGGATGGTAGAATAAAAGAAGAAGCAGGATGAAGCTAAAATAGCTGAAAAGGGAAAGGAAAAGGTTGTGGTGAAGCTAAAAGAGCTGAAGAGCTAAAAGAGCTGTGTTTCCCAATCCTATGTATGATCAAGTTTTTGATATTTCATATAGGGAAGCTACTGAACAAGAACGAGTTTATGAGGAAAGACGAACTATAGATATTTTTTTTGATACAAATATTTCTACAACTAAGGAACAGGAAACTAACCCGAAACAATTGATAAAGAAAATTATTGAGATTGTTGTGGATGTGCAAGGGGGTTCTACACCTTCTTGTGAGGAATTGTTGGCCGCGCAAAGGGGTGCCAGCATATCTTCTTAAGATACTAGGGCGACTAGCCCTGTAAAAGGAAGGCCTCATCTGGTTCAAAATTGAAAACTTCAAAGGGAGGTAAAACTGATTTACCTCATGTTGACTATCCTTTAAACTCTTTGGATGTCTCATCTTCAGTTACAGACTCGGAAGCCCTAAATAGTCATCAAGAAGTCTTGAACTACACGAAAGATAAGCAAGGAAGATGGCGACATCATCCGTGGGACAAGAGGTAAAATGAGATGATTAACAAGACTAATCAATTTGCTACCTAAAGAATCCCATTAAGCGGGTTACTACATTCTGAATTCACAGCCAAAAGGGTTAAAAACTAGGGCCCACCCATTGGAAAAAAGGATGTTGGGGATTCCAACTTGTTTCCATGGACTGCGGAGATTTTTGAGAAAATTGAAGATCAAACCAAAGATGCCATGCTACTATATCCTGATATTCATGAAGAAAATCGTATGATTACCATCGACCTAAATGATGAATTTCGAAGATGGCAATGATTTGATATTGTGAAGCATTAATTAGATAAGGAGGAGAGGTCGACCATGCAGGCAAGACTAGGCCTCCCATTCTGGAGGTCAGAAGAGTTTTGGGCCAAGGAGTGGAGTGGCCAAACTGAAGGAAGACTATTAATAGTGGAGCAAACTAGATAGTGGTTGCTCTATAATCGAGCATACAGACTTCAAACTTTGTCTTCTAGGGAGACAATTAGACTAACTCCAACTAATTTTGTATACATTCCCGAAAATCCAGTTTCTACCTAGGATACTCATGAAGAAGAGTTGCAGGCTATTGAACCAACTCCTGATGATTATCAAAGTATTATCTTCACAAAACTGGAGAAGGTCAGGAAGATTGCAGCCTATCAAAGGCAATTAAACGAAGAGATGGGCCAAATTGGAATTAACATTGGCTAAAATGGAAAAAGAGGAAATGGAGTAGGTTATTTCTCTATCTCATGAACTAACCTTGATTTTTACTGTAGAGAAGACAACTAAAAAACTCGAATGATTTAAGGGCAAGCTCAGCAATTGAGAGAGGTTGCAAAACTTATTCAATAATGCTTGTTCGTGAACAAATTTATGCTCCATTTGGCAGAAGAAGAAGCCTAGAAGAAAGCTGTTGAAGAGGCTAAAAGGCTAAGGCAAGAACTGGTAGACAAAGAAGAAGAAACCAAAACACTCCTCAGTGGCGTAACACCAGTTACTCTTGTCATCAACATATGTCATGAAGATCCAATAATTGAAGAGTCGGATGATGAACCTTCAAATCATGCCACAACCAGTTCTTCACAATCTTCTATTATTTCAGAAGTAAAGCATTTGTCAAATCACAACGGGAGGTTATCAAGAAAAAAACCGAAGATGAGAAGGAAAAGTTGGAAGAGAAAAAGAAAAAAACCGCCCAGACAATGAAGGTTGTCTCTTCCCTTAAGCTTTCAATGGATACCCTATTTGATGTTGTCAAAAAGGGTATGAAGAAAGAAAAAAGAAGGAGAGATTAAAGCGTGAAAGAGAAGAAGACGAAGAAGAAGAGAAGAAGAGAAGATAGGGTGAGGAAGTGTTGTTGTGCTAGTGGCAAATGCAATTAATATGCAAGTGCATGTATGTCCTAACAAGTAATACAGATCAAAGTCCAGATATCGAACCCAAGGGAGTGAAAGTAAGCCGTGCACAATATATTGCTTGTAAAACATGGTTTGAGTGTAGATTCATATCTAAAAGTGTAAATAAACATATAAACTAAAACCAAGTAATGCTAAGACAAGTAGCAATTGCTCTTCCAAAATTATAATCATAAAATCTTTAGAAATTTGAGTTAATCAGATCAAGGAAACACACTTGGGTTGCTAACTATGGAAACACACTTGGGTTGTTAACTGTTGTTTATCCACTTTCCTATATGTTGTAACATGAATCAGACATCATTTCTGGTTCTTGTTACCTCACTCTTTTCTGCCTAGCATTTTGTCACATTACTAAATCTACATCTTCTTGCTAATCTTCATATGTCTTTGATAGAATTAACCATTAAACACACTATTCAAAACAGAGGTTTTACAAGTCTCAAGCTAGTTGTATATCTACACAAGAGTTCAAGATTGATCAAGATTTCCTAGGCCTAGTTCTCCTTTCGGTCTCCCTAGGTGATAAATTCTCTACTACTGTCTTGTTTAGAGAATCGAACGAACCAAAATCACGATCAAACACCAGAAGTCGAAATAACAACAACTCTAGCATATATTCAAGCAGATAAACCAATCAACAACCCAAAAATTAAGAGTTTAGCTTACGCTTGAAGGTAAGAAATAGAAGATGGCATCCAAGTTCATATCTCAAACCATTCTCCACACAAATATATTCTTAAAGCTTAAATAAAGCTAAAACTGAGCCTGAATCTCTACAGTTCCAGCGTCACTTCGCACAAACACTTTGTTCTCTTTGCACGCACTCCCTTGCTTGATCTTACGTGTATATGTGTTGTCTGATTGTTATCTTCCTTGTTCTCCACTTCTTTTCCAAAATATCTCCTCTTTTCATTTCTATTGCATCTCTGTTCTACACGTGGTTACCCAATCTGCCTTCCAACTCTGGCGACTCCCTTGGTTGACACCTGTCCGACTTTTGGGACATAATTTGAAAAGTGCGAGGATCTTGTCTGTTGTGGTCTCAGATATGTTCCTTTCAGTACTTGAACCATGCTCTTCCCATGCTGCGACATTGCTTCCTTCTATCATGCCTTTGCTATGCTTCAGCATAATAAAACCTTTGGCAATACTTGAACAATTCCTATACAAAAACTCACAAATAATATGAAACACAAACAATTCAGCATTAACTAGACACCTTCACTAATTTACCTATATTTTCCTAATTATCCTATGAAACAAGACTATTTTGAAACACATTTAACTAATTTAAAGCAAAAATAATAACTCTTTACGAGAGTTATCACTCCCCCAAACTTAAGATGTTGTTTGTCATCAAGCAACAAAGACTCAAAAGAGTAAAATGACTTAATTTACATATTCCTGTCTCGAAACTTTAAGCCAACACCAACGAAATCAAAAGGAAAAGTTTTATCAGTGACTCACAATTAATCAAGATTCAACCACCACAATCTTAAAAGTTTAATCAAAACATTTCCATCCTAGCTTATAAGCTAAAGTTTAAAAACATTTCGACATGATAGCTAACATCTTCCTGAAGCTTAGACTTAACTTCCATTTAAAATCGAATGATCATCAATGTCACTATTTTTTTACTACCTCTAAACATTACAATGCTCTCCACTAATGGAACTTGTATTGCACTCAGATCAAAAGGTCTTTTAGAGATTCTAATGTAAGATTGTGGCTAAGGTTGGGAAATTAAGGACAGAGTGACTAAAGAACCAAGGAGGCATTCTTTCGGTCTTGCACCTGAAATTCATCTTATTGAACCTTCAAGGGAACAACTCCAAACATCTCCAAACTAAAAGATTTTTTTTTTCTAGATGGTTATAGATTTCCATCTAATTTTTCTTGGTTCTCTTTTTTTCCTTTTTTTTATTATAATGTAAACATGCTACTCAAATACTACAACATTGTTTATTTCCAAATATGCAGGAGAATTCTGTACATTTAGGCCATTCTCAGTTCTATCTTAATATTATTTTCTAATTTCTAGGTGTAAAAACCTAAGTAAACCTGCCTCTTTATTCGGATCAGTGTATGGACAGTCCGCTCACATTCTTTGTGGTTTAATTCAAGCGAAAGGATCCAAGCTCTAACCAAGGTGCAAGGGTAAATGATGTAAAACGAAGGAAAATTCTGCAAGCACAAAGATGAAACGATGGCCTAGATCATCTCTTAGTGCAACACTCATTCTAATTTCGCCTCAAGCATGCTAACATTTCTAGATAGGTGACACCTCACATTTTTTTTCAAATAAAATTAAAGTACCGGCTAAGCTAGAGCATGCACGTAGCATATCAAGTTTTAGAAAACAAGACAACAACAAGACTTTATTCCACAAGCTAGGTCACAATCGTAAGATTAAACTTACCAATTTTGGGGGCTGACTCCCAATCAAAATGATCATCACTCATGAAACTTCAAGCAAGAGAGTACACACACACCTACATCATTAAGCTCGAGACAGGATAATAGACCTAATATTAATATTTCATTAAACACCACCCTACACCTCTATTCATACCATACTAAAACACTTCACCCAAAACTTAAACACAAAACAACCAACAATCCTAAGTTACGGGTTCAACGTAATCACCGAAACAACAAATCAAAAGCAAACAATAAAACAGAGTTTTTAGAAAAGGTTCATAATTTACCACAGCCCTTAAGCTGACTTCTTCTTCTTCTTTCCAACAGCAGGCTCCTCATTCTTAGCTTTCACACTCTTCATCTCCTTCAGCAATTCTTAATTCTGGAAGTCCTTCTCCAACAACATCGTCAGCAGGTCTCCAAACTCCTTCGGCAATATAGATTGTTGTTCTTTGATTTCCTGCGTTTCTCCCTGCAGTTCCAGGACAGAATTGTTGTTAGCAGAAAAGGATCCCATTCCATCTTTCTTTTCTGACTTCTCGTGCCTCTGGCGCAGGTACTCCACATTGAAGAAGCTTCGGACGGCCTTGCACGATTCATTGTTGTGGAATGGAACTCCTGACTTCTTGCAAAGTTCAGAGATCAGGGAAGGACAGAAGAGTGGTACTCGCTCTTTGGAGGCTGAGTAACCAACTACATCAACCACAAAGGGAGCAAAGTCAATCACGTCGTCTTTCAGGATAGCTGCAATCATAAGGATCCTATCTTGGCTGATGTTGGTATTGTGCGTGGTTGGACTGATCCTTTTCTTCAAAAATTACAGCCAAAGATTTGCCTCCGTGTGCAGAAATTTGGTGAGCACGTACTTGTTGTCCTTAGCCTCATCATTCCATCTAGCTCCAGGTATCCCCACCAATTGTAAAGCTTCATAAAGTTGCTTCTTCGTTGGTTCCAAGCACAGCTCCACAAATTCATTAAGATCAGGTGCATGAGTCCCAAACACCTCATGAATTGCTTCTGGATTCAGTCGCACCTCCTTCCCTCTGATAATTGAGACTATCTCAAACTCCCTGGTGGTGGTCTGCTCGTAATTCGCATAGAATTCCTTGACTAAGGTAATAACTCGAGGAGGCGGTGGGATCAAAAAGCTCTCCCATCCTTGTTGTTCAATCTGCCTTACTAAAACTTCAGGCAGCACGTTCAGGTTCTTGAAACCCCTCTCGATCAGCAGTTGTCAATCCATTATATTTTTCATCCTTTCCTTGGGCAACTTAGATGAAAATTTGGGCAGGTTGTCAATTTCATCTAGGGTCAGGTCCCCCTCCTCTCCTACATTCTTCTTGCCTTCCTAGATTTGTTCTTTCTGCTTAGGCTTTCCTCCTTTCTTGGGCTTGGCAGATGACTCATCCTTTTTCGCAGATATTACTTTCATCCTCCAACCAATTTTGGGATTTCTTGGGATTTCCTCCTGCTCACTTGCTAGTATCTCTTCCTTCCTTTTCCTCTTAATTGTTTTCCTTTTTGGTTGTTTGGGTTTCTTTTTCTCTTCATTGAGACTGCTTTCTTCTTCATTGGGTTCTTCTCTTTGAGCCTCAGATTTTTCTGACTCCTCTTCTGCTTCACATCATCATTTTTGTTTTCAGAACCTTCATTTTTCGACTGTTCCTTATCTTCAACCTTTTTCTGCCTGGCTTCTTTAGCTTGGGTAGTTGTCATCTTGGGTTGGGGTTTCTGAACTGGTTTTTTCGCCTCTTTCTTGGTTGGGATTGACTTATTCTTCTTTGCATTCGAAGATGATGGTGTGGAATTCTTAATCTCCACTGCCTTCTCCTTCTTTTCTTCAGCATCAATCTGTTCAGCAGCCTCCACAAGTCTTTGTAACGGATCTTTCTTCCCTTTCATTGGGTTTTCTAGCTTAGTCCCCTTCTTTACAATCGGCGGTGCTTCCTCTGGGACATCAATAGGATTCTCCTCACTGTTTTAGGGAGTTTGGCATTCCTACTGACCATGGTGGTCACAACAGTTTGGCCGGACATTCTCACTGGTTTAATTGGCTCCTTAGCACTAGCCACGGCACCACCCTTTTGACTCGGCTTCCCCTTCGACTGCTCCTATTCTCCTTTCTTTGGACTTTGCTCTGGGCGAATCTTCCATTCCAGGCCATTTCTTCCCAGGGTTTTTAGTCTTCATCACTCATCTCTCTGCATTTCGCTAAAATAAAAAAACAACAGAAAATAAATTCACATTCACAGACAGCAGAGACCATTCAACCTATTCAAACATTAAACCCTTCTCACTATAACTTTCTCCGGTAAAGAAAATACCCCCCCCCCCCAAACTTTATGCTTCAGTATGATGTTCAAAAAGTTTGGTTCGCAAACTCAAGAAAAATCATGGGTTGAAGTAATTTTCCTCATTCGAATTAGAGATTTCATACCACTCAGACAACACCCTATCAAACTCTCGCATGCATGTTGCATAATTCATTCTCACCCTAGATATCAACTACCCATCATAAATTTCTACCCCACATGCTTTCCAGACACGAAATTTACAGAATCATCTTCAGAAAAATGCAGCTTATCACCAAAAATTTTTGCAGAATCATAAATTCTTTGTTACCGTTGGCCAAAAATTCCTCCATATTCACTACAAAACCTAGACAAAGATGTCAAAGGGATCAATGAAAAAGAAAACATACTTACAATTTTTATTTAATTCCTCAACCTCTTAAAATCTCTCTATGCTTTCCTTTCTCCCAAGAATGCTCAACAAGGTAATTTGCTTTTGGTTGTAGAGATAATTAATAGGTTTGTTTAATATATAGAAATAGTAAGAAATCTTCGGCTTCCTTTGAAAAGACACATTAAAATATTCAAATTTTAACCACAACAAGAAAACCTGTAAAAATGTAACTCTACCTCGAATGACGTCAACATGCAGTTTTCATCAGTTGGTTTCCTTCCACGTGCCTATCCTATTAAAAGAAATTACCTTAATTAGTGTCCGAAGGTAATTTTTGTTTTTTTTCACAATTTCATAATAAATTATACTATAAAGTTCTAAAACAAGAAACAAAAATCTAGAGTTACCCTAATGCACGAAATTTAACTAACCAACAGTATTAAAAACATGTTACTTACATGCTGCATCAAAGAAAAGAGTCAACTAAATACTAATGAAAATTTAATAAAAATAAGCAACAGTAAATTAAAAGAAAAATTCTCCCTGAACAAAGACAAGCATATCTTCGTTGAACCATCTCATTGGCTCAGGGGTTCTTTTGTCTAAGGATCTTCTATGTGGATGGAGGCCTCCTCTCTCTCTATGCTCCCACCATAGTAGTGCATCACTCTGGCTCCATTTACTTTGAATGTTCCCACAGTATTTTCATCTCGAAGATCTACTGCTCCATGTGGATAAACCTTGACCACTGTAAAAAGTCCTGACCAACGAGACATTAACTTCCCTAGAAACAAACTCAGTCTAGAGTTAAACAACATCACCCTCTGTCTTTCTTCAATCTTCCTGTCTGAAATTTTGCTATCATGCCATTTCTTCACTCTTTCCTTATATAGCTTGGCATTTCCATATGACTGCAGCCTCAATTCATCTAGCTCATTCAATTGCAACAACCATTTTGCTCCACTAGCTTTAGGATCCAAATTCAACTTCCTGGTTGCCCAATATGCTTTATGTTCCAGCTCCAAAGGTAAGTCACAAGCTTTTCCAAAAACCAGCCTATAAGGTGACATTCCTAAAGGAGTTTTATACGCAGTTCTGTAGGCCTAAAGCGAATCATCCAGGTGTTTGGACCAGTCCTTCCTAGTGACATTCACCACCTTTTCCAATATAATTTTCACTTCCCTATTTGACAGTTCTGCCAATCCATTAGTCTGCGGATAGTAGGCTGTGGACACTCTGTGAGTAACATTATATTTGGATAGCATTGCTGACAAGCGCTTTTGTTGATGAAATGAGTAACCTCATCACTAATTATAGCTCTAGGTGTACCAAATCTGGTAAAGATGTTCTTGCGAAGGAACTTCATGACTGTAGCTGAATCATTGAGGGCACAAGCACATGCCTCAACCCATCTAGATACATAAGAAAAATGGATTTGTAAATGAGAAATACAACTTTCCAATTCGAAGAGGAAGAAATGGGACAATGGAAAATTGGGGGCACTACAAACAGAATGTACTCATTCCCAAAAGACATTGGAAAAGGACCCATGAAATCCATTCCCCAAACATCGAACAACTCCACCTTCAACAATGTTGTTTAAGGGCATACCATTCTTGGCAGGTGAATTTCCTACTCTTTGGCATCTATCATAGATCTTCATAAACAAATAAGCATCTTTAAAAACTGAAGGCCAAAAGAAACCTTACTGAAGCACTTTTGCTCTTTCCACCATAATGCCCCCCGTATGCTGCAGCATGACATTCTGCTAGGATTGCCTGCACATCTCTCTCTGGTACACACCTATTGAAAATTTGATATGATCCGAACTTGTACAAGGTTGGGTCATCCCAATAGAAGTATTTCGTGTAATAAAGGAACCTTTTCAATTGCTGACCACTCATCCCACAAGGTCTTTCCAGTTGCCAAGTAATTGGCTATGCCTGCATACCATGGAGCTTCTTCTTCACAACTCATCAGCTGCTCATCTGGAAATCTATCATTGACTTGCTCATTAGTCTCTTCTCCATAAGGGTTTTCGAGTCTAGAAAGATGATCTGCAACCTGATTCTCAGTCCTTTTTTCATCCTTAATTTCCATGTCTAACTCTTGTAATAGCAGTATCCATCTTATTAACCATGATTTGGCATCCTTCTTTGCCATCAAGTACTTTATTGCTGAATGATCTGTATATACAATCACCTTAGAACCCACCAAGTAAGATCTGAACTTGTCAAAAGAAAATACCACAACTAATAGTTCTTTCTCTGTAGTTGTGTAATTTCTTTGAGCACCATCAAGGGTTCTGCTACCATAGTAAATTACATTGAAAATCTTGTCTTTCCTCTGCTCTAAAGCAACTCCCAATGCATAATTGCTGGCATCACACATCAGCTCAAATGGAGAACTCCAATCTGGAGGTTGCATCACTGGTGCAGATACAAGAGCAGACTTCAACTTTAGAAAAGCCTCCTCACATTGTGTGGAAAAATCAAACTTCCTGTCTTTCACCATTAATTCAGAAAGAGGCTTAGCTATCTTGGAGAAGTCTATTATAAACCTTCTATAAAGCTCCTGACTGCCTTAACTGGATTTGGTGTGGCCATTTTGTCTATGACCTCAATCTTGGCGGGATGAACTTCCATCCCAGCTTTTGAAATTTTATGCCCTAAAACAATACCCTGTTGTACCATGAAACAACATTTTTCCCAGTTCCACACCAACTGTGATTGCTCACACAATTTTAAGACTTTCTCAAGATTATTTTAGCATGCTTTAAAATATTCTCCAATCACTGAGAAGTCATCCATAAAAATCTCTAACCCATTATCTATCATCTTTGAAAATATAGCAATCATACAGCGCTGAAAAGTTGCTGGAGCATTGCATAGCCCAAAGGCATCCTTATAAAAGCAAATGTCCCATAAGGACATGTAAAAGTGGTCAAGCTCTGATGTTCTGGAGCTATTACAATCTGGTGAGATCCTGAATACCCATTTACGAAGCAATAGAATTCTTGTCCAGCCAATTTGTCAAGCATCTGATATAAATGACTAAGTAAAGTGATCCTTCTTTGTTGCATCATTTAGCTTTCTGTAGTCAATGCAAATCCTCGATCCTGTCACAGTCCTAGTTGTGATCATCTCATTGTTCTCATTCTGAACTTCTGTAACTCCTCCCTTCTTAGGGACACACTAAATTGGACTCACCCAAGAACTATCAAAAATAGGAAAGATAATCCCTACATCCAACCACTTGATAACTTCCTTTTTCACCACTTCCTTCATGTTAGGATTCAACCTCTTCTGTGGTTAAATGGAGTTCTTACTCCCTTCTTCTATCGGAATTTTGTGCATACAAACTGTAGGACTTATTCCCTTAATGTTAGATATAGTCCACCCTATTGCATGTTTATGCCTCTTAAGCAGCTCCAAGAAACTCTGCTCATTCTCTTCCTTCCAATTTGTTGTAATAATAACCGGCAATGTATCTGATTCACCCAGATAGACATATTTTAAATGAGCTGGCAGAGGTTTCAAGACCAGTTCTGGGGGTTCTTCAAAAGAAGGTTTGGATTCCTTCATCTCCCTAGATAACAAATCGAATGGCTCAAAAGGTTGCCTAACTCCCCCAAACTTTCGTCCTTGCTCTACCCATGCTATAGCATCACCAGTTAACTCTTCATCGTCATGATTATTTCCAGAATGGTTCTCCTATATAAATTCTTCTATTGTTGATTCCAGAATGCTAATAGAGAAGCAATCCTCTGAATCATGAGGGACCTTCATGGCATTGAACAAGTTAAAAGTAGCTTGTTCATCTTGCACTCTCATAATTAACTCCCATTTTCCCACATCAATAATAGTCCTCCCTATAGCAAGGAAAGGCCTCCCCGAAATGATAGACACCTCTTTGTCTGCTTCATAATCTAATATAATAAAATCCGCAGAAAATATGAATTGGTCCACCCTTACAAGCACATCCTCATTTTTTCCTTCAGGGTGTACTGTTGATCTATCAGCCTGTTGCAGAGATATAGTTGTTGGTCTGACTCTTCCAATGCCCAACATCTGAAATGTTGATAGTGGCATTAGATTCACACTAGCCCCTAAGTCACACAAGGCTTTGTCCACACCACTGCCTCCAATAGAACAAGGAATGGTAAAACTTCCTGGATCCTACGGCTTGGCCGAAATTTGTCTTCTTAGAGGTCCACTTACTTCCTCAAAAAGTGATATTATTTCAAACTATTTTAATCTTTTCTTCTTTGAAAAAACGTCTTTCAAGAATTTCATATAAGTAGGCATTTGTTCGAGTGCCTCTACTAATAGAACATTGATATGGATTTTCTTTAGCATTTCCAAAAATTTCTTGAACTGTTCTTCTTCTTTTTGCTTCTTGAATCTGACTAGATAGGGTGGAGGTGATACATAATCATATTCCTCTAATCCAGATTTTATCTTTGCCTTAGCAACATTTCCCTAAGATTTTTCCACAACCTTTTCCACAGGACTCTCATCTCCATTCTCAACTAACTTCTCGTTCAAAGGATTCTCCTTATCTGCTGTAGTTCCTGAGGATGACCCTTCTCCAATCTCTTGATGTGCAGTTCCTCTTTCTTCAAATTGTTTCCCACCTTTTAATGTGACAACCTTACATTGCTCTTTTCCTCCAAGTGGATTCTCAGTGTTGCTAGGTTAGGTGCCCTGTGGCCTGCTTCTTAGTTCATTAGCTAACTATTCCATCTGCACCTCTAGGTTCCTCAGGGAAGATGCTTAAATCTGAATAAGAGCATCATGACTCTTTAAGCGAACCTCATTCTGGGTCATAATTCCTTCATCATTTCTTCCATGGTTTTCTCAAGCTTAGGAGGTGGTCCCTCCAAACATTGTTGTTGATTATGTCCCTGTTGATTGTAGCCTCATTTGTAATAATATTGCTCCTTTGATGCAGCATTATGGTTTCCTTGTCCAGACCAAGAGAAATTTGGATGATTTCTCCATCCAATGTTATATGTATTTGAATAGAGAGTGTTGCTCTGATGGTGTTGATTTTTGTTTCCCATGTAACAAATTGAAGCTTGATTTGATGGGCAATCCTCAAATTGATGTGCTTCCCCGCAGTAAATGCAACTCAGGGCCATAGCATCTTCTGCAGGTGCTGCAGTGACCATAGCCTGGCTAGTATTCTTTTCTATGTTCTTCATAGTTTATACCAAAGCTTCCATATGTGCTATCAAAGCAGTAATAGGATCTTTTTCCATAATACTAGCTATCTTTTGAGTAGTAATTGCTGCAGCTTTTGAATTTGACCAATAATAATTATTTGCAGCAATCTTGTCCAAAATCTCACAAGCTTCATTGTAAGTTTTGTCTAACAATGCTCCTCCAGCAGAAGCATCAACAACCATTCTTAAATTTACAATTTGAATACAATATGGGATTCCGTGGTTAGGACATCTTCTGAGCAATTCCTTAAACCTCTCGCAAGTTTCACTAACAGATTCATCCTCCTGCCTGAAAAACATGATAGATCTTCTGCATCTGGCATTTCTAGTTGGAGGGAAATATTTCATCAAAAAATGTCTCAGACAGTTTGTTCCATGTTGTGACAGACCTTGTTGGAAGATTAGTCTACAGGTCTTAGCGTTGTCCCTCAAAGAAAAGGGAAACAGTCTCAATCTCAAGGCCTCCGGAGTTACTCCCTGTAACTTGAAATTATCATTAACCTCTAAAAATGACCTCAGATGTAAGTGTGGGTGTTCAGTAGCCATTCAACCAAGCTATCCTAGACTCTGTAGCATCTGAAACATAACAGGCTTTAGTTCAAAATGATGTGCCTCCACTGTTGGTCTAACAACTCCAGGATCAAATTCACCTAGTCGTGGGTCTATATATTGGCTGATAGTTTTGTTCTTGTTATCAGCCATAGCTACCACATTCTCTAGATCCCCTTCTCCATTTCCACCACCAGGTGGAACTGCGGCAGCCATTCTCTAGTTTTTTATTTTCTTCGATTTCTTCTGAATTTTCGTTCGATTTCTGGATCAAATGGGAATAGTTCTTGCTCAACTGCCTCACTCATGCACAACTAGCATCCCTACAATCACAGGAAATGTTTAGTTCCAAGCAACTTCAGTAAACAAAATATGCATGCAAAATCAAACAATATAATAGCATTCAAACTTAATATCAATCACTCCCCAGCAACGGCGCGAAAAACTTGTTGTTGTGCTAGTAGCTAATGCAATTAATACGCAAGTGCAAGTATGTCCTAACAAGTAATACAGATCAAAGTCAAGATATCAAACCCAATGGAGTGAAAGTAAGCTGTGCACAATATATTGCTTGTAAAACAAGGTCTGAGTGTAGATGCCTAACTAAAAAATTTAATAACCATATAAAATGAAACCAAATAATGCCAAGACAAGTAACAATTGCTCTTCCCAAATTATAATCATAAAAGCTTTAGAAATACGGGTTAATCAGATCAAGAAAAACACACTTGGTCGCTAGTTGTTGTTTATCCCCTTTCCTATAAGCTGCAACATGGTTCAGACATCATTTCTGGTTCTTGTTACCTCACACTTTTCTGCGTAGCATGTTGTCACATTTCTAGATCTACATTTTCTTGCAAATCTTCATATGTCTATGATAGAATTAACCGTTAAACACACTATTCAAAACATTGGTTTCACAAGTCTCAAGCTCTTTGTATATCTACACAAGAAATCAAGATTGATCAAGATTTCCTAGGCCTAGTTCGCCTTTCGGTCTCCCTAGGTCATGTATTCTCTGTCACTGTCGTGTTTAGAGAATTAAACGAACCAAAATCACGATTAAACACCAAAAGTCAAAATAAGAACAACTCTAGCATATATTCAAGCAGATAAACCAGTCAACAACCCAAGCATTGAGAGTTTAGCTCATGCTTGATGGTAAGAAATAGAAAATGGCATCCAAATTCACATCTCAAACCATTCTCTACACAAAATTTATTCTTAAAACTGAAATAAATCTAAAAATGATTCTGAATCTCCACAGTTCCAGCTTCACTTCGCACAAACTATTTGTTCTCATTGCACACACTCCCTTGTTTGATCGTCCGTGTGTGTGTGTTGTCTGATTGTTATCTTCATTGTACTCCACTTCTTTTCCAAAATATCTCCTTCTATCAGTTCTGTTGCATCTCTGCTCTACATGTGGCTCCCCAATCTGTCTTCCAACTCCGGTGACTCCCTTGGTTGACACTTGTCCGACTTTTGGGACAAAATATGAAAAGAGCGAGGATCTTGTCTGCTGTGGTCCCAGATTTGTTTCTTTCACTACTTGAACCATGCTATTACCAAGCTTTGACAGTGCTTCCTTATATCATGCCTTTGCTATGCTTCAACATAAAAAAAACCTATGGCAATACTTGAACAACTCCTATACAAAAACTTACAAATAACATGAAAAACAAACAATTAAGCATAAACTAGAAACCTTCACTAATTTACCTCTATTTTCCTAAATATCCTATGAAACAAGACTATTTTGAAACACATTTAACTAATTTAAAGCAAAAAAAATAACTCTTTACGAGAGTTATCAGGAAGTAGAGGAGAAACGGAGGGATGCTCAGTACCAAGCAATGATGAAGTTGGTATAGAAATTTGCAGATCCTAAGCCTTCATCATAATCATCGCAATTTTGTAACTTTATGAGTTTTTGAACTTTTGATCATCTACTTTTAATATTTCATATATTTGTATCATATCAAATTTAATGAAAACTGAAAACTGTTTTGACGACAAACTTTTGTTGTCTCTCTCTTGCCTTAATTGCTCTAAATCATTAGTTGAATTTACATTTTCCAAAGTGATCATTATTTTCATTTACACTCTATTTTTATTATTATTGAGCAATATTTCTCCAATTCTGGGGGAAGATCAAATAGAGTAGGTCTATTAAGGAAATGTGTTTCTGAGTAGTGTCTTTGTAAACTGAGTTCATCAATTGTTTTTTTTTCGGTTTTAAGAAAGATGGTTTTGACAACACCAAAAAGGGGAAATTGTTAGAAAATAGGAAACATGTTCACTCATTCATTTGATATTTTGATTTTTCTAAACTAGCTTTTAGTTTCTAGTCAGTTTCTACATGTAAACCTTGTATAAGATGATTCGAGCTGTAATAGA
The DNA here is from genome assembly GCA_026898455.1 of Plectranthus barbatus. Classification (NCBI taxonomy): domain Eukaryota; kingdom Viridiplantae; phylum Streptophyta; class Magnoliopsida; order Lamiales; family Lamiaceae; genus Plectranthus; species Plectranthus barbatus. The sequence goes on along the minus strand of JAPKLW010001610.1, from coordinate 107,882 downwards.
GAAACCGAAAGTTGAAGAAACAAGAAACTGGAAGCTATGAAGATCGAGAGATAGAAATATAATTTCTAAACTAGAAACTAGAAAAGAGATCAAGATGCTTGAAGTCTAGTTTCAGAATCAGAAGTTGAAGAAACAAGAAACTAGAAATCAAAAGACTAGTTTCTGAACTAGAAACTAGAAAAGAACTAGAAGACCAATTTTTTGAAACATGATTTTCACCTGCAAAGCTACATCAAAGGCATAAAACTAATAACTAGAAACTAGAAATAGAGGAATTCAATTTTCCTATTTCAATGCTATGAACAACACGTGAGTGGAACTTGAGTCTTATCCAATATTCCTCAATGAATGTCTACCAATAATCATGAACGAGGAATCTTCCAGTTATAGAGTCCTCGGAATGGCGAACGAGCTCTGACAGAGCAGGTTAAAGTACAATGCACAAAAGCAAAAGCAAATCAGAGCGGCTTCATGCTGCAATACGAAAAGAATGGTGATGATTGGACATCATGCAATTTGTATCTAACGCACAGAAAATTCAAACGGTCCTCTTATTTGCCTATAAATAGCAGACCACATCTTCAGAGGAGAGCATCTATCTAACACTCATGCGCAAACAAGGAAAAACTTTGTCAAACTAAAAGTTCAAGCTTTCAAGCATTCTGACATTACCATGTGTCTGTCAAGAACACGAGGCTTAGCTCTCTAGCTCAAGCTATTCAATTGGTGTTATTGCTTTTCAAGTAATATACACATCAGTTATTTTACTTATTGGAATCCTGATTATCAAAGGAAACTACCAACCACAGGATGTTCTCGGAAGAACAATAAACATCCCATTCCAATTTGAAGGCTACAAGGTGCATCCTCACTTCAAGAATGAAGAAGCAGCGGAGAAAGTTTCTAGGTGAGTGCACTAGTAGACCGACGAACATTGGCATTCGACGGACTAGCTATAGATCGTGAGATCTTGTAAAATGAAACTTAGTGAATTTCTGGATTAAGTTTCTAAGAGTGGACGTTGGACTTAAGGATTCGAACCACTATTAATATCAAGTCTCGTGTTTCGCTTTGTTTAAGTTAACGCAATCTAGTATTCAAGATGATTTTAAGACCTTCAATTATTTCTAAGTATTGAAGTGTATAACTTAAAATAGGTGACTTAAAACTATTAGAGACAAAACTAGCTAAATCAAGTTTTTGAATCTAAAAACTTGAAAACTAAGACCCAGTTTTAAGAGTGCAAGCTATTAAAACTACTTCTACTACATATTCAAACACTCTGATCTCGGACCAACATCCACCCAAGTATATCTCGAGTAATCGTCCATGATTAGGAGAGATTATCTCCTTTTGGTAATGATGGGTGGTGTCACCGGACCAAATAAGTCCATGTGAAAGAGCTTTAGCTAGCGCTTGGTGCTTGCTGTTATTAGCTTGGTTTTAAAGGATGGTCTTGAAATTAAGATGGCTTAGTCTTTCTTTACCACAACCATATGGTATTGATTGTTTCGGCTGCTAGAAAACAAGAGTTTGCTTGACCACTCTCCCAATCAACCACATACAAACCGCATTTCCTTATGCCTTTTAGTTTCACCTACTTTGAGGATTTGTCCTCGATTTGGAACTCAGATTCGGCAAATGATACCTTGTATCCACTCTCATTAAGGTGACTGATGCTTAGACATTTATGCTTTAAATTGGTGACAGGGGATGTGTTCTGATCATTAAACCATCATGCTCCATCTATTCTCTTCCAATAACTCTGTCTTTGGAAATGTTAACAAATATAGCCGGAGGTTCTATGATGAGCAAGTCTGCTGACAAAGCCCTCAAACTGTTCAAGAAGATGGCCATGCATACTCAAAAGTGGGCAAATCCTAAGAGACCTCATGTCAAGGCAGTAGAGAAGAAAGAACTCGATGAAACCCTCAAGTAGACATGGCCATGGGCTGTTTCCAATTTGGAACCGTTGTTTTGGCGGTTCTAGAAACATGGGCCCTGAACCGGCCCGTCTGTAGAAGGGGACGGTTCCGGTTTTTGTCCCGGAAGCAGCTGTTAAGGCCTAATCTGGTTTCGGGTCAAACCACTGGTTCTCGGCGGTTTTTCATTTTCTTTATGTAATTTCCTTTTTTCCTCTTTTTTGAATTGTAGATCTCTAGATTGTATTTTTAGTTGTTTGTAACTTTGTACTTTGTAGACAAACTAAGAGCCTTTTAGAATTTAAATTAATGAATGAATGAATTATAATAATTAAATGTAAATTAATGAATGAATGATTTATAAACAAATCATACAAATTAAAATTACAAATTTACAATGATTAAAGTATAATGAATGAACATTTACAATTTATTCAACTATACAAGTTTTACAAATTACAACTTAACAAATCACAAGAACTAAAAATATTACTATAACTGTAATTATTAAATTAAATAATGAATAAAAAGGTATTAATTAATGGTTAATAACATAATATTTTAAGTTTAAATTACTTTTTAAAATACAAGATTATTGTAGTAGCTCCGTATTTAACACCAAATTTGTTACATTTGATTGAAAAAAATTGTTACAAGGTATACAACAAAAATAAAATTTATATCCATCCCATAAGCCAATACAAAACATTACCATCCCAATTTACTTGGAGAATATACAAAAATTTTGATATTCTCAAAATGTAATTGGATGACTATTTTTTTTTCCGCTTTTGGAATGAAAATAAACTTTATTCAACAATATTCCTTATAAAAAACTTTAATAAAATGTAAGAATTTCGATAAGAAATGTCAAGCATTAAAACTATATTTCAATAAAATTTAAGCCAAAATGTAAACTTTATTCAACAATATTCCTTATAAAAACCTTCAATAAAATGTAAGAATTTTGATAAGAAATGTCAAGCATTACAACTATATTTTTATTTTAAAAAATTCTGTAGAAATAATTAATTAAATAATTAGGGGGCAGGAAGGGATTAATTGAAAGGGCATGCACTTAATTTTTTACCTCAAAATTAAGTTGCCTATGTATCCTTTGCCGAAGGTAATAAAAGTCTACATAGTTCTCTTTCCTTACTTACCTTTAAGGCTCTCATCGGAATCGAAATCTGCATCTCCAAGACCATCGCTTGCCGCGGTGCTTGCACTAGTATCGAAATCGTAGACTTTCTCGTCATCTACAATGCATTTCCAATCATTCTCTTGAGCTTTCATGTCCGCTTTTGTCCAATCTTTAAGTAATATTTGGGCCTCAAGGTTTTGAGGAATCAAGTTCGATTGTCGCTCATCCAGGACGTATCCTCTAGCGTTAAATGCTTGCTCTACCGTTATCGTCGAAGCCGGAACACCAAAGAACTCCTTCTCCATCATGCACATAATTGGATATTGTTTTTGTCGTCTCGACCACCAAGTCAACAAATCCACAGTGCCATGCTCCTGCAAACAATCGCAAATATACCTTTCAAACAAATATATCTCTAGTTCATTAGCTGGTGTCGCACTAGTGTTCCCTAAAGTGTTTTGTGTCATAATACTTTGTAATTTGGCTAAAAATGGATTAGAACTAGAGGTAGAAGTAGAAGAGCTACCAAAATGTGCACTTAGTGATGATTGAGGTCTAAGAGTTTGAGATAAGTGACTATATGTGTTAGAATAAGAAGCATAAGTGTTAAGAATATTATTAGAAATATCACAACCCCTTGATCTAAATTGTATACTTATTTGCTTTGGTTTTGGTGCATCAAAGCTCAGTAGTTTAGCTTCTAGCAACTTTGTATCGAGTCATATTGTAAAAGTCCTGTATAGGATACATCTACTCGAGTTGTAATAGAACTAGAAGGAAAGAATCAAAGAATGCTAAAAGAATCAGCAAATCTAAAGATTGCTGGAGACGCCAGTAAAGGCGCTCAAACATGAAGGAATGTTGGACACGCCTAAGAAGAATGCAGAAGGAATGAAGCAAGTATACGGCGGAATCATAGCAAGACTGCTTAGAAGATCCGTAGAGAATTAACAGCTAGCAAACACTCAACAACAATCAAGACAAAACAAAGTCGCAAATCAGAAGGATCTAAATCTCAAGGAAGCCCAACGAATCAGAAAGAAGAATAATGAAAAGACACAAAGGTGGTTTTCAGATTTAAACTAAAAGATTCGTTCTGAAAAAGACTGCTAAAAATTGGAGTTATGCCAATCAGAGACGAAGGAGACTTGAAGAGTCACTATGCGTTGCAGAAAAAGGAAGAACAGAGATTGGCGAGCAATCGCTTTGAGTCTAACGGACAAGATTCCAATAGTCGTTTGAATCTTAACCTATAAATAGGTGTTGTCCAAAAATGATTCAAAGGTTCACGAAATTATCATTTAGAGAGAAAAATATGAGAAGGTCCAAAACTCTTAAACTAACGCAAACTCATCCAAGCTTGTACTAGGTTGAAGCTTTTTCACAAGCTTTCATACCTGAAGCTCGAGACCTTTGAACTATAACTTCTAAGGTTAATATTAGGATTCTTTCTACTCCTATAAAGAATCTAGCAGTCACCTTGCTGTGCAAGCGTGATTATCATGGGCAATCGCCAAACACAAGGATAAGTTCTGGGAACAACTATAAATCTCCCAACAGTCGATGTCTAAGGAGAAGGGAGGTTTGTCCTCTCTCTAAGGAGCGACAAGACGAAGATTGAAGACCGAGGAGCTTGAAGGTTCGCGCTGACCAGATGGAGGATCTGCTCATTGTTAGATATCAAGCCTGACCTTGTAATCAATCGAATTGTGAATTTTCAGTCCCAGGACTGAAGAGTGGACGTAAAATAGTTGTTCGAACCACTATAAACCTTGTGTTCTTTTACTGCATTTATTTTGTTACTTACGGTTATATGTGAAACCCAACACATCAAGTGTTTAGGTATAATCTGTAATGAACACTAACGAATATTTGAGTATAAACACATTTGATAAACACTTTATAAGTCGTAACCTTAGCAAGATAAGTACAAGACATTTTAATACTTCCACTGCATATATAATCACTCTGATCGGGGACCAACAAGTGGTATCAGAGCGGTTGGTCTTTACAAACTAGTTTCTTCTGAGTCGCTTAGGACCAGATCCATATTTTCCATGCATATTTGAGTGTTTCTGTGTTTAGCTCAGGTTAAAGCCAATGACGAACAATGCAAATTTTTGATTGAGAATTGACCAATCAATGTGTGTTTAGCTCGCTGATCACATTGACGAATATCCATCCCGAGATGAAGTAAGTGATCGAGAATAGACCAATCAAAATCCAAAAGGTGAAGACTAGGATTGGTGAAGGAGTAGCAGGACCAGACGTAATGGTGGACAAGCCGTACGAAGAATGGACACAAGAAGATCGAGTTTGTGGCCAACTGGATTACGTAGCCATGGATTTAATATTATTTTCCTTGTCACCAACCCTAATGGCAGAAGATTTAGAATACGAGAATGTTAAACAAATGTGGGAGTTCCTTGGCCCTCTGAGCACAGAGACCGATCAAATGAAGAGAAACAAGCTACAACAATGGTGGACATGTATGAATCATTTCAATTGATTCCAGGGGAAATCGCCAAGGACATAGAAGTCAGATACAACACCATTGTAGCTGAGTTAAAGAAACTGGGAAGGACATATGAGCTTCTCGACATGAATTTCAAGATTCTCTCAAGACCGCCAAAGGAAGACTAGTTTGTCTACGTGACGAGCATGAAAGAGAAAGATTTGTCAGCGATAAGTACCAAAGAAGTTTCTGCTTAACTAAAGGCACATGAATCGGACATCATGCAGATCAACAAAGATGAAGTTGTTCGTGTTGTGGTATCCATTGAAGAACCCATCAAGGATGCAACATTCTTCATGAAAAGAGACAGACAAAAATGGAAGATCAAGATTCCATTCCACTCAGATCAACCAGCTCAATCTAGTCCAACCAAGGAGATCCCATCTACCAGTGGATCTCAAGCCAAAGAAGCAGAATGCTCAGTCAACGAGCAGGAAGAGCAGGTGAAGAGATTACAAAAGCTGCTGCTGAAAGCTAAAGGAAATAAAGAAGAGTTCCAACCAAGTCAACCAGCTGACAGCCGAATTGCCAAGAATGTGCTACGAATGCAATTTTTTGGATCATCTGAAGTTTGAGTGTTCTCAAATAGACCCAAAGGAAAGGGAATAATTAAGGAAGCTGTTTGAAAGGCGTGCATCAAAAGCAGTCACTAAAGCTCTGTTGACAAGGACAAAATTACCAGACATCCCAGATCACGACGACGAAAGATACTCATCAGAAGATGAAGAGGAAGTTCTTATGGTGTTCATGGCCGACATCAATGAAGATGTCAATGGAAATGAAGAGCAGACATGAGAATCAGCTCTAGCTGTCACGAGAAACCAGGTAACAAATACTGTTATGTCTGTTGCTTCTATTTTAGAAAATATGCATGATACTACTGATTATTGTTACTCAGAATCAGATGAAATAACTGTAGAATTTTTGTCAAAATAACTTTCAAAAGTTTATGCTTTAAAAGATGTTTTAGTAAAGGAAAATTCCTCTCTGAAAACTCAGCTTTCTACCTTGACCAGTGAGATTGAAAAATCTAGGTCAGCAGATGAGGAACTTTCAAAATTAAAAACTGAATTCTCCTCTTTGAAAGAATGTTTTAACATTTTGAAACAAGAGAATGAAGTTCTGCAAAATAAAAATCCGTGCAAAATACTTGTCATTGTAGATTCTCAAAAAGCAGGAGAGATTTAGATGAAATTCTAAGTGTCGAAAAGAGTTCGAACTTCGCTGGATTAGGTTTCGATAAAGGAGAATCCTGCGATGCCGAATCCAATAAATCAAAGAAAATCTTTTTTGTCCTAGCAATTGGGAAGATTCAACAACATGCTAGTAAAGACTAAAGGGAAAATTCTAAGTTAGCTAAAATTGCTCAGCAGAAATGTTGGTAAACTAACGTCCCTTAGCTGACTGCTCAGTAAAGAGTAAATTACTTGTCTGTTGAGAAAAAGCCAGCAAAGTCAAAGTATGTAGCCCAGCAGACTGTTCCACCTGTCAGGAAGGCTCAAACAAACCCTAACAAAGCTATGTAATCTGTTGAGATTGCAAGGAAGCCAAAATACACACCAAGTAGGAGGAACACCTACTTGAGGCCAGAGTCTAAGACTTGACTTGTAGGTTTGAGTTCTCCAATCTCCAACTCCTTGTACAACTCCCACGACATCACATTCACACTAGCTCCGGAGTCACACAAGGCTTTCTCGACATTAACGTCTCCAATTGCACATCCAATCACAAAGCCCCCCGGATCCTCCTTTTTGCTAGCTATGTTCTTCTTTTCTTGTTAATAATTCCTCACATCACGTGGCTCATCATCCGGGAACATTTCCACCCCAACAAGTTCATCCAACATCGGCACTCGCTCAATTTCTTCTGGAAGCGGCATTTCAATGTCTCTCTTCCGTTCATAATCAAAGAAATTTACATTTCCGATTTGCTCATCATTCCTTGCTTCCACTTTTTCTACTTCGATCTCCTTTTCTTCTTCAACACCCAATATCGACTCTTCTTCACTTTCCACTATCTCAATTTTAGGAGTCATTGCTTCCAATCTTTTCTCCATCTTACTTTTACCTTCTACCATATTACAACCTTTCTTTTGCATTACTTCGGTATCACTCGGGAATTTCCCAGCTTGATGCTTCCCGCTCAATTGTTTAGCAAACGAGGAAATTTGAATTCGAATTTCGGCGAACATGCCATCGTACTTCTCAAATCTCTTGTTTATTTCCTCATTTGGATTCCTCATCGGCTCTTGGGTAGCATATCTACTATTTCCCCCAGCATATCCCCCTTGGCTACTAACTGCCCCTTCAAGTTGTAACGGAGGATTAAGAGCATTGTTCGGGTTTGTATAGGAGAAATTGGGGTGAAACCGGTTAGACAGATGGTAATACATGTTACCCGGCGGATTGTATTGAGGACGGCCATTGTATCCCATCCTTTGATTAACAAAATTAACACTTTCCGGGAAGGACTCTTCATGTCGAACCACCATCATATCCTCATTTCGATTCCCCGAAGTAGACAATGCATCAAGCATCCTTTGCATGGCTGCTATTTGCTCTTTAAATTCCTCACTTTCCTTAGCCTCATTGACCGATCGATAACCTTTCCGTTCCTTAGGCCAATGGAAACTATTTTCGGCCATTTTCTCAATGGTCCTCCAAGCTTCTTCCTTTTCTTGATCTAAGAATGAACCACTAGATGAAGCATCCATCATCACTTTCGTATCATAGTTTAGTCCCCCATGAAATTGGCAAATTTGTTGACTCCGAGAAAGACCATGTCTTGGACACTTGCGTAGAAGCTCACGGAACCGATCCCAAGCTTCATAGAGAGGTTCGTCGTATCTTTGCCCAAACGATGTGGTATCGGCCCTTCTCTTCAAAGTCAAACTTGGCGGAAAAAACTTGAATAGAAATTTTTCTCTCAATTCTTTCCAAGTGGCAATATTCGATTTGTCTAAACCTTTGAATCAATTCCTAGTTCCATCCCTCAAGGAGAAAGAGAATAACCGCAGCCGTATATGATCTTGGGGAACTTGGTTGATCTTAATAGTATTTGTAATCTCCAGAAATCGAGATATATGAACATTTGGATCCTCGGTTACGTGTCCCCCAAATTGGTTGTTTTGTATCATTTGGACCAACTGTGGCTTTATCTCAAATTGCGTGGCATTTACACCTAACCAAAAACCTCCCATTATCGGTTCCCCTTGAGGTCTCAAAAGGTTTTGAAGTGGTCTCCGTGGACCATTCCTCTCCTTTAACATAGCTTTCATAAACTCGAGCTGTCTCTCCAACTCTTAAATCCTAACCGTGTCTGATAAGCTCGTTATTTCACTCACTTATCTATATTAGTTTTATACTATTTTATGTAGTTTTATTGAGTTTATATATATATTTTATGCATGATATCAATATTAGGTGGTTTTAGGTGTGTTTTGATGTTTATGCAGGGATTTAGGCCAAATTCAATGGAAACCCATTCCAAGAGCAGCAGATTTTCAAAGCAACAGTCACAACTTCTTTCACCGTTGGAATCTGAGCTAATGGAGAACACTACTTGAAAGATCTTTGAGTTAGCTTTCCAACGCAACTGGAATCGGGTCAATCGGAGTTTGGATGAGGAAGTTATGGCCAAAACCGTGAGACCGCGCAGGAAGGGCTGAGTCAATATTTCCGCGTCGAACGACGCCAATTGAAAGCGGTCGACGAAGCATGAAATGGAGACTCGGTCGACGTGAATCAGAAGCGGTCGACGCGTGCATGTCTGCAGGGGCGAAAATCTGATAAAAATCGGATTTATTCATATCTTTAGCCCTAGATTTGATAGGATACACCCCCACCTCTATAAATATCCTAATAATGTCGATTTTCAGAGGACCTTATCATCTTTTTATCATTCCTCATTCCATATTTCAGATTTTTAGAGATTCCAAGAATTCTAGGGTTTATGTTTGAAGACAGAGTTTTGTGGGAAGACATTCCAACTCAAGTTTTTTATGCAAATCAGGTTTTATTTTTCTATGATGAATATTACTCTGAATATGTGTAACTAATCTCTTTCTCAGATTCTAGGGTTTCGAACTATCATTGTATGCATGTTTTGATTAATTGAATTATTTTCCCTTTCGCTTCGTAGTTTGTGAAATCTGTGCTTATTCATAATCTTGATTTGTTGGCCACTTATTAGGATTATCTAGTTGATTACTTGTGACGTAACTGTGATAGTTTTCAATCGAAAGAGATTTTCACAATATAATTTGATTTTTTGTCGTAACTGAAGGAGATTAATTGTAGGAATAAATCTGTAGAACTTGGGAGTTAGTTAATTTATCTTGAGACCGAACGGAGATAGGTAATTGACTAATCTACTTTACGAATTGTCAGACAAAGAAGTTCGTAATACTTTTCTGATGTTTCACTACGAAGAGGAATTAAATTTGGGAATTAATCAATTGATTCATACATGTCATACTTGATAGATAGATATCCCTGCAATCTGTGCTTCTCTTATTTGGATTCAAAAGCTTTTTAATTTTCCTGTTTAATTTTTGATAGCAAGTATTGCGATTTCAAAACAACAAAACCTTTTATTTGATTTTCCTAACCAGTATTTCAAGAACGTCTGATTTAGTACTTAAGGTTTTTCGTTATTTCATTCCCCTAGATCGATAACCTTAGGGTTTACAAATTTATTTGCCACTATTTCTATAATTAATCTGTAGAAATTACAGTGATCAAATTGGCGCCGTTGCCGGAGAGTGAACAGAATTAATCTTACTATTAAGTCTGTGATTGAGATATTGCTTTAGGCTGTAATTTTCATATTTTTCTGAATTTTCTCGCGTTTTTGTTTTCCTCGTCGATCGACGCTATTTAGCCTCGATCAACGAAGCTATTTTACTTCCATCGATCGACGCATACGTCTTGTCGATCGACGTTGTATTCGCTTTCAGAATTTCAGTTTTCTTGTTTCAGTTCGTTTCGTTTATTTTCTGTTTTACCTCACTACCTCATTTGCTGTACAGGTAGTGCATGAGTACAAGAGCCAGAGGAAAGGACCCACTCTACTATCATCCGGACATTGAAGCTACTTGCAAAAAAATCCGAAGAAACAAGCGTGCTCAGGAAAGTTCGAGTAGTCACACAATGGAAGATAACGTACCACCGCCTCCGCCAGTGCTAACTACAGAGGAGCAAGCTTTGCTTCTCCAAGAAATCCAAGCCATGAGGACGCAGATCCAACAATACGAACTCGAGAAGAACAATCCGAATGGAAGGGATATTCATGATAACCCACTGTTTGAGGACAATCCCGACAATGGAGAGGAGGACAACCAGGATCCTCCGGGAGAGTCTGACGATGAGGAGGAGGAAGAAGCCATGCAGAATAGGTACAAACCTCGGTTCAAGGAGACAGATTTCAAGATTGGCATCAATGCCAACAACTTTGAACTAAAGACCGGATTGGTACAGATGGTGCAACAAAACCAATTCGGAGGAAGAGCTACCGAGGATCCCTATGCGCATTTGGACAAGTTCATCATGCTCTGCAATACGGTGAAAATTGGAGGAGTCAGCAAGAGTGCCATCCGAATGCGTCTGTTCGCATTCTCTCTGAGGGATAAGGCACAGTCATGGTTCACTGCGCTGGACAAAGGAAGCATAAGTACGTGGAATGAACTGAGAAACGAGTTTCTAGGGAACTTCTTCCCTCCGAATGTTATTCGGCAAAGACGGAAAGAAATCATCAGGTTCGCTCAAACGCCCGATGAAAGCTTCAGCGAGACATGGGATAGATTCAAGGACCTGCTGAGAGCCTGTCCCGGACATGGTTTTCCGCCAGGGGAACAAGCTGAAGCGTTTTACGAAGGGCTCAATGACAAAATAGCCAAACTGGTGGACACCACACTTGGGGACACAATCATGACGAAAAGTGGGAAGAAGGCCATGGAGTTCTTCCAAAAGATGGCCAATAACACTCAACGGTGGTCCACAAGCCGAACTCGGCATGTGATGGCAGTCGAGAGAAAGTTGCCAAGCAACCTGATTTGGCAGTCGAGCTGAAAAAGCTAAGGGAGGACTTCGCTGCACTAAAGCAGGAGAAGGCAGTTGCTGTAGTAGAGCCAGTGCAAGCTCCATCGGAGGGGGAGTGTTCCGCTGTCAATTTCATTCAAAGGGTCGGTTATCAAGACAACTACCGTGGAGGATATCAGCAGCACAACCAGCCCTACACTTTCAACCACGCAAGGAACCATCCTGGATTTTCCTACGCGAACCCCCAAGCCGCCAAGCAACCCCCATCTGGGTTTGCAGTGCAAGATGGAGAAATAGTGGAGAAGAAGAAGCCAAATCTCGAGGAGATTTTGGCCAAGTTCATGGAAGGCTCTACTGATACTGTAGCCAAGTTGATGCAAGAGATAGCCGGAGTCAAGACCAAGGTGGACCAAGTTGAGAAACACATACAGATCATACAGACTCAGGTCGGTCAGATCGCCGATGCTCTCGGAGCCCAACACAAGCCGGGGCAACTTCCGAGCAATACCCAGATTAACCCCAAGAATCAGAAGCAGATAAACCAAGTGAATGCTATCACTCTAAGAGGGGGAAAATCGTATGAAGGGCCTGAACAATCAGAAAAAGGCACCCAAGATGAAGAAGAAGCCGAAGAAGAGGCAGAAATTGCCCCAGGCGAAGCTCCGTCAACCGACGGAGAATCCTCGTCGATCGACGGAGCCCCAAAAGATGCGTCGAACGAGGCTGAAGCTCGTTGATCGATGCCAGACGAGCCACCAATATATAAGCCTCCCCTGCCGTATCCACAGCGGTTTACCAAAGCAAAGATAAACGAGAAATTTGCACGCTTTCTTGAGAACATGAAGAAAGTAAACATTAACATTCCGCTGATTGAGGCGCTACAAGAGATACCGGGGTATATGAAATTTTTAAAGGATATGATCTCTCAGAAAAGACCCTTCGTAGAGCACGAGAGGGTCAACTTGTTCGAGGAATGCAGCGCGATTATCCAAAAGAAGATGCCACTGAAGAGAGAAGACCCGGGATCCTTCACGATCCCCTGCGTCATTGGAGGAGAGACCTTTGGGAAGGTCCTTTGCGATTCCGGTGCATCTATAAACCTAATGCCGTTGTTAATCTTCAAGCGGTTGAAGATCGAAAACATCAAGCCCACAACAATCTCGCTCCAGATGGCCGATAGATCAGTTACTTATCCGAAAGGCATCGTGGAAGACGTGTTGGTGAAGGTAAAAGATTTTATTATTCCAGCCGACTTTGTGGTGCTTGATATGGAGGAGGATCGAAACATTCCTCTTATCCTTGGAAGACCATTCTTGAAGACCGGAGGGGCATTGATTGACATTCGAGACGGCAAGCTGACATTCCGAGTCAATGACGAGTCGGTCACCTTCCCCATCTACAAAGAAGTGCAGAAGTGCAATAAAGGGAGCTATCAGGAAGATTGCCACATGATCAATCGATTAAATCCAGTGATTTCCTCTCCTTTTTCTTCTATTGCAACTGATTCGGATTTTCCGGAGGACTGCTTACTGCACTCTTTGTTTTTGTCTTCAGATCTGGATAAGATGGACGATGAGCTTGTGGATAGGGCAATGAAGCTGGAGGTATCCGAGGGAATAAAACACGAGAAAGAAAGCAGAGGGAAGCGGTTGCCAAGCCGACGCAGCCAGAAAAAGAAAAGAAAACGTGGAAGAGCACCCACGTCGATCGACTGAGGAGCCTCGTCGATCGAGGCATCCGTGGAATCCTCGTCGATCGACGCTGTAGTCACGTCGATCGACGCACGAAGGAAAATAGATTCGGAGCATTCATCGGCAGAAGCAGCACGACGTAGAAAAGGGATTGCGGCCGTTTCACCCATGGTAGCTGATGCAAATCGGGGAAAGCTGCAATCTAACTCTGATCCGCTGATTCTAAAACTCAGGATGCTTCCGGTACACCTCAGGTATGGGAAGCTAGAAAAATTACTACGAGTTCTACGGAAGTACAAGTCCGCCATTGGGGGGACATTGAGAGACAGCAAGGGAGTCGGCCCCTCATTATGCGCGCACAAGGAAAAAGACGCCAAGAAGTGGGGGATGAAAGTTGTCAAGAACAGAGATGAAAAGGAGGTCGCAAGGAGGCTTGCCTGGACCCGACCTCCCTGATGATGATTGAAGACTCCGGGGGATAAAAAAATTGATGTCTGAGATCAACTACCAGGTATTGTTCCTTCTCTAGTCTGATTTTCAAACTTATTCCACTCTTCGAGTTGGAAATAAGTTTGGGAGGATGTGGACAAGAGATGGAACGTCCTATCTTTTATTTATTCTGCTTTCTGTCTTTAATTTTTCGCACCTTTCTATTTTATGCTTTCAATTTTTTCGGCTTTTTGTTTTTAATTTTTCTCATATTTTTATGCTATTTTGTGGGAAAAAATTATTGAGTTTTGAGATAACCTGAATGAGATTGTGAGATTAGAATTGATTGTGGGTTGAGTATTGAATTGATTGAGATTGTGGTTAGATGCCTATGAATGTAGAATACCGCATGATATGACTGATTTGACACTTATACTTGCATGCTGATTGAGTTGATTTGAAATTGACTGTGGAAGAAAATATTTGAATCCTTATGTGAGAATTTGAGCCTTTATTTCGTTTGATGTGAGATTCACATGTGTGTTTTGATTTCTCTAGAACTTGCCTATTTTCTGTGTTGAGACTGCATAGTGTGCACAAGTTGAGAAAATGATCTTAGGCCATCTTTGATAACCCAATATCCTAAACACTGTCCCTTCACAATAAATTTTTCCCTAGTTAGCCACTTTGAGCCTGTACAATTTTTCTTTCCTTGTCTATGAGATTAAGAAAAGTATTGTCTCACTCATGTCTTGAGTTGTGGTATGTATGGGGTTGATTGGTGAATTGGTGATAAGATATGATAAATTAGTGGTGAAAAGATGTATATTTGAGAAGCTCTTGAAATAATTAGAATTCTCATAAGCTCTCTGAAAAGAAAAGAATGCAAAATTATTGAAAGAGCATAAGAGATTCAAATATGAGCTAGAAAAAAAAAAGAGGAAAAAATTTGAGTTTGTTGATGTATATGAGGAGATGAGGTGGATGAAGTTAGATGGTGGGATGAGATTTATTGAGAGTAATTAACTCAGTTTATTTTAGTCACTTGACCATATTTCCCTACCTTATCAGAAAAAGCCTACATTACAACCTATTGAAAGTCCTTTTTGATTCTAGACTTGTGTACACATTCTAGCAGTGGAGATATTAGAAACTTTGCAAGCCTATGGTAGAAATTTCTTCATACATGTTTTTGAGTGCTTTCATCTATATCTTAAACACTTGAGAGTTGAGCGATACACTTCCTGTGAGTTCTTCCACGGTTGATGAATTTTCTGTCTCTTTCAAGTTGCTTGTGGGTAGTGGATTCTTGGTTCTTGACTGTGATGAATCTTGTGAGGCATTGTACTTTAACCACTTGATCTTTTGATTTCTTTCTTGCCTATTGATTGAGGACAATCAAACGTTCAAGTTTGGGGGATTTGATAACCTCGTTATTTCACTCACTTAACTATATTAGTTTTATACTATTTTATGTAGTTTTATTGAGTTTATATATATATTTTATGCATGATATCAATATTAGGTGGTTTTAGGTGTGTTTTGATGTTTATGCAGGGATTTAGGCCAAATTCAATGGAAACCCATTCCAAGAGCAGCAGATGTTCAAAGAAACAGTCACAACTTCTTTCACCGTTAGAATCTGAGCTAATGGAGCATATTATTTGAAAGATCTTTGAGTTAGCTTTCCAACGCAACTTGAATCGGGTCAATCGGAGTTTGGATGAGGAAGTTATGGCCAAAACCG